>JAWRVZ010000090.1:2805000-2808791 GCA_037043235.1 Rhodeus uyekii | reverse complement strand
GAAGTGAATCTTTCACTTTTAGGTGTTTTCTGCTTCTTAAACCTCTGGTCCATTCAATCCAGTATCTTCTTAGTCACCTGTAGATATGGACAGAAAGGCAAATTCTTCTAAAAACAGGAAAAAATTGCTCACTTTCAGGGGATGTAGCTCAGTGGTAGAGCGCATGCTTCGCATGTATGAGGTCCTGGGTTCAATCCCCAGCATCTCCAAGAGAAGTGAATCTTTCACTTTTAGGTGTTTTTCTGCTTCTTAAACCTCTGGTCCATTCAATCCAGTATCTTCTTAGTCACCTGTAGATATGGACAGAAAGGCAAATTCTTCTAAAAACAGGAAAAAATTGCTCACTTTCAGGGGATGTAGCTCAGTGGTAGAGCGCATGCTTCGCATGTATGAGGTCCTGGGTTCAATCCCCAGCATCTCCAAGAGATATGAATCATTCCATTATGCTGTTGGTTTGCTTCTTAAAACCCTTGACACTCGTGTGCATTCATTCCAGTGTCTACTCGATCACCTACACATATGTACTGAAAGGCAATTTCTTCTTAAAACAGGAAAAACTGGTGAGCAACAGGGGAAGTAGATCAGTAGAAGGATGCATGTATGAGATCCTGGGTTGCATCTCTGAGAAATGTGACTCTTTTACTTACATGTGTTTTCTTGCACTTCAATTGATCTTGCCATTATACTCTTGGCCTGCTTCCTAAAACCTTTGATTGTCTTCTGTATTCCTTCAAGTATTTGCTTAATCGTCTCCACATTCAAGTATTTGCTGAATAGTCTATACATATAGTATGAAAGGAAATTTCTTCTAAAAACAGGAAAAAATTGCTCACTTTCAGGGGATGTAGCTCAGTGGTAGAGCGCATGCTTTGCATGTATGAGGTCCTGGGTTCAATCCCCAGCATCTCCAAGAGAAGTGGATCTTTCACTTTTAGGTGTTTTTCTGCTTCTTAAACCTCTGGTCCATTCAATCCAGTATCTTCTTAGTCACCTGTAGATATGGACAGAAAGGCAAATTCTTCTAAAAACAGGAAAAAATTGCTCACTTTCAGGGGATGTAGCTCAGTGGTAGAGCGCATGCTTCGCATGTATGAGGTCCTGGGTTCAATCCCCAGCATCTCCAAGAGAAGTGAATCTTTCACTTTTAGGTGTTTTTCTGCTTCTTAAACCTCTGGTCCATTCAATCCAGTATCTTCTTAGTCACCTGTAGATATGGACAGAAAGGCAAATTCTTCTAAAAACAGGAAAAAATTGCTTACTTTCAGGGGATGTAGCTCAGTGGTAGAGCGCATGCTTCGCATGTATGAGGTCCTGGGTTCAATCCCCAGCATCTCCAAGAGATTTGAATCATTCCATTATGCTGTTGGTTTGCTTCTCAAAACCTTTGACACTCGTGTGCATTCATTCCAGTGTCTACTCGATCACCTACACATATGTACTGAAAGGCAATTTCTTCTTAAAACAGGAAAAACTGGTGAGCAACAGGGGAAGTAGATCAGTAAAAGGATGCATGTATGAGATCCTGGGTTGCATCTCTGAGAAATGTGACTCTTTTACTTACAGGTGTTTTCTTGCACTTCAATTGATCTTGCCATTATACTCTTGGGCTGCTTCCTAAAACCTTTGATTGTCTTCTGTATTCCTTCAAGTATTTGCTTAATCGTCTACACATTCAAGTATTTGCTTAATCGTCTCCACATTCAAGTATTTGCTGAATAGTCTATACATATAGTATGAAAGGAAATTTCTTCTAAAAACAGGAAAAAATTGCTCACTTTCAGGGGATGTAGCTCAGTGGTAGAGCGCATGCTTTGCATGTATGAGGTCCTGGGTTCAATCCCCAGCATCTCCAAGAGAAGTGAATCTTTCACTTTTAGGTGTTTTCTGCTTCTTAAACCTCTGGTCCATTCAATCCAGTAGCTTCTTAGTCACCTGTAGATATGGACAGAAAGGCAAATTCTTCTAAAAACAGGAAAAAATTGCTCACTTTCAGGGGATGTAGCTCAGTGGTAGAGCGCATGCTTCGCATGTATGAGGTCCTGGGTTCAATCCCCAGCATCTCCAAGAGAAGTGAATCTTTCACTTTTAGGTGTTTTTCTGCTTCTTAAACCTCTGGTCCATTCAATCCAGTATCTTCTTAGTCACCTGTAGATATGGACAGAAAGGCAAATTCTTCTAAAAACAGGAAAAAATTGCTCACTTTCAGGGGATGTAGCTCAGTGGTAGAGCGCATGCTTCGCATGTATGAGGTCCTGGGTTCAATCCCCAGCATCTCCAAGAGATATGAATCATTCCATTATGCTGTTGGTTTGCTTCTTAAAACCTTTGACACTCGTGTGCATTCATTCCAGTGTCTACTCGATCACCTACACATATGTACTGAAAGGCAATTTCTTCTTAAAACAGGAAAAACTGGTGAGCAACAGGGGAAGTAGATCAGTAGAAGGATGCATGTATGAGATCCTGGGTTGCATCTCTGAGAAATGTGACTCTTTTACTTACATGTGTTTTCTTGCACTTCAATTGATCTTGCCATTATACTCTTGGCCTGCTTCCTAAAACCTTTGATTGTCTTCTGTATTCCTTCAAGTATTTGCTTAATCGTCTCCACATTCAAGTATTTGCTGAAGTCTATACATATAGTATGAAAGGAAATTTCTTCTAAAAACAGGAAAAAATTGATCACTTTCAGGGGATGTAGCTCAGTGGTAGAGCGCATGCTTTGCATGTATGAGGTCCTGGGTTCAATCCCCAGCATCTCCAAGAGAAGTGAATCTTCCACTTTTAGGTGTTTTTCTGCTTCTTAAACCTCTGGTCCATTCAATCCAGTATCTTCTTAGTCACCGTAGATATGGACAGAAAGGCTAATTCTTCTAAAAACAGGAAAAAATTGCTCACTTTCAGGGGATGTAGCTCAGTGGTAGAGCGCATGCTTTGCATGTATGAGGTCCTGGGTTCAATCCCCAGCATCTCCAAGAGAAGTGAATCTTTCACTTTTAGGTGTTTTCTGCTTCTTAAACCTCTGGTCCATTCAATCCAGTATCTTCTTAGTCACCTGTAGATATGGACAGAAAGGCAAATTCTTCTAAAAACAGGAAAAAATTGCTCACTTTCAGGGGATGTAGCTCAGTGGTAGAGCGCATGCTTTGCATGTATGAGGTCCTGGGTTCAATCCCCAGCATCTCCAAGAGAAGTGAATCTTTCACTTTTAGGTGTTTTTCTGCTTCTTAAACCTCTGGTCCATTCAATCCAGTATCTTCTTAGTCACCTGTAGATATGGACAGAAAGGCAAATTCTTCTAAAAACAGGAAAAAATTGCTCACTTTCAGGGGATGTAGCTCAGTGGTAGAGCGCATGCTTCGCATGTATGAGGTCCTGGGTTCAATCCCCAGCATCTCCAAGTGATGTGAATCATTCCATTATGCTGTTGGTTTGCTTCTTAAAACCTTTGACACTCGTGTGCATTCATTCCAGTGTCTACTCGATCACCTACACATATGTACTGAAAGGCAATTTCTTCTTAAAACAGGAAAAACTGGTGAGCAACAGGGGAAGTAGATCAGTAGAAGGATGCATGTATGAGATCCTGGGTTGCATCTCTGAGAAATGTGACTCTTTTACTTACATGTGTTTTCTTGCACTTCAATTGATCTTTCCATTATACTCTTGGCCTGCTTCCTAAAACCTTTGATTGTCTTCTGTATTCCTTCAAGTATTTGCTTAATCGTCTACACATTCAAGTATTTGCTTAATCGTCTCCACATTCAAGTATTTGCTGAATAGTCTATACA
>JAWRVZ010000090.1:1805000-2065000 GCA_037043235.1 Rhodeus uyekii | reverse complement strand
TTTAAATGTATTTTAAAATGTAATTTATTCGTGTAATGGCAAAGCTGAATTTTCAGCATCATTACTTCAGTTTTCAGTGTCACATGATCCTTCAGAAATTATTTGAATATGATGATTTGCTATTTTATCTTTGTTGGAAGAGAATTTATTTGGATAAATAAAGCTTTTGTAATTGAATGGTTCCTGGTTTGAATATAAGTATTAATTTCTTTCTTTCAAAAAACAAATCTTGACCCCTAAACGTTTATACAGTTTGGTACATCAGAAATGATCCAGTGCCGTATTATCGTTTGTTCTATTTTAGAAATCAAAGACATTGCTATAAGTGATGTACTTCAGTATTTCAATTATTTAGTTATTTCCTGCTCTTCCCTTTAAAAGGATCTCTCCAATAATCATCTAATGGATATTCCAGAAAGCTTGGGAAACCTGAAAAATCTAGTGAAATTGAATTTGTCCTCCAACAAGCTCCAGAGTCTCCCTCCTGCCATCAGTGAAATGAAAAGTATGTTTTGACTGCAGCAGGTTAGATGGGAATCACGTGTATTGGTTGACCTGTGAACTCATCCTTCTTTTATTAACACTCACAGACCTGAGGATGCTGGACTGTTCGTGGAATCAAATAGAGAGCATTCCTCCCGTCCTAGCTCAGATGGAGTCCCTCGAGCAGTTTTACTTAAGACACAACAAGTTACGATATCTTCCTGAACTGCCCCGCTGTAAAACACTCAAGGTAAACCAAAACCACAGATGAGGTTGAATAAGTTCTGATTGTCTGAAAAGAGAAAGCCTAACACAAGGTTGTTTCTATGTTTGAAGGACCTCTTTTGTGGCAACAACCAGATTGAGGTGTTGGAGGCAGAGCATTTGAAGCACTTGAGTTCTCTGTGTTTCTTAGAGCTCAGAGATAACAAGGTGAAGAACCTTCCTGAAGAAATAACCCTACTGGAAGGCCTGGAGCGCCTGGATCTTACTAACAATGACATCAGCAGGTGCTGGACTTATGTTATTGCATGTATACTGTAAAATAGAATAGTACTGTGTTCTGTATCACATTCCAAAATCCCTTTTTATTACTTAAAACAATCTGCAAACGAGTCAGATAAGATTTAAGAAATTATTATACCATACGATGAGAGGAGAGTACAGCATAAAAAATCTTTTTTTTTTTTATTAAAGTAATAGAAGATTCTGGCAATCTGGTTCATATCGTTCAAAGCGTATAAGACTTTCTTCATTTTCTCAGTTTCTTCGCTGTTATCGTACGGCTTACAGGGATAGTGAATATTGAATGAATAAATGAAAATTCATGTGATCCTCTATCTTCTGTGGAACATAAAAGAAGATATTTTGAGAAATATGTCAGTGTCCCCCCACTCCAATCAATGGAAGTCAATGTTCAACACTTTTCAAAACTTTTGTGTTCTGCAGAAGAAAGAAAGTCATACAAAGTCTCTCTCTTCTGTGAAACAGTCTGCCAAATGGACTTGGCGCATTACCTAAACTGAAGTTTCTGGCTTTGGAGGGCAATCCACTGAGGACAATCCGCAGAGACCTCCTTACTGTGAGTGTTCAACACATCACAGCTGTAAACAGATTTCTGTCCTCCTTTGTTCTTATTAATATCTGGAAAAGTCTGAAATGCATCAGAAAGTGTTACAGTATCTTCTTTGCAGAAAAGCACCGGTGAACTCCTAAAATATCTCAGAAGTCGTGTACAAGGTATGTCTAACATTAATGAAAGATTTGTAGAGTATGGTACCGTTTTATAATTATAACAGATTTATTCATTATAGAAAGACAAATAAGGATCTTTATAATATCATTGGGGGTTTTTGTCCTGTCTGAAATGTAGAAGAACCTGATGGGGGCTTGAAAGAAGAGCCCAAAACAGCAATGACTCTCCCAAGCCAAGCTAAAATCAATGTACATGCCATCAAAACTCTGAAAACACTTGACTACAGGTAACAAAAAGTCCTCATACTCAGCTTTGAGAGCAGGAATTTGTGTATTTAACAGTGAAGATTTGCTGTTTTCTGTAGCGAGAAACCTGAGGGCTCCATTCCTGATGAAGTGTTTGACGCAGTTGACGATAGTCCTGTGGCCAACGTAAACTTCAGCAAAAATCAGCTGACGGCAGTTCCACCTCGGTACAGCCATGCCATTTCAGAGATTTACTGAACACTTACAATGCCTAGTTAAAAGTATTCTCTCATTTCCTGTAGAATTATGGAGTTAAAGGATACCCTGGTAGACATTAATCTTGGGTTTAACAAGCTAACAACCATTCCAGTGGACTTTTCCAAACTGAAACAGCTGCTACATATAGATCTCAGGTAGTCCCTAACTAATTTCATGGCTTTTAATGCTCCAATTTGAAGATTTCATTCTCCTAATTCAGTGTTTTTGTCACACCAGAAACAATTTACTGCTCAATAGTGTTGTATTTCTAAGGTGGTGCAAAGGACAAAAGAACTAATTTATTTTATTTTATTTTTTTAGAAACAATCTATTGATCTCACTGCCAGTAGAGTTGGAAGGCTTAACTAAGCTGCGGAGTGTTATTTTGTCCTTTAATCGGTAAATTCTGTCATTACCAATATTATTATATGTATGTTGTTATAAATATAATATCACTGTTTCTGCGTTTGTTGTGATCTAAATTGTTATTCACGTTTATCTTTAGGTTTAAGTCATTTCCAGATGTGCTGTACCGCATCTCATCCCTTGAGACCATTTTAATCAGTAACAATCAAGTTGGAGTGATTGATCCTATCCAAATGAAGACTCTGAATAGACTGTCTACTCTGGATCTGTCAAATAATGATATCATGCAAGTGCCACCAGAACTTGGCAACTGTAACAGTCTGAGGTGAGGTTGATGTTTCCTTCTGGTTCAAACTGAGGATTTTAGACTCCATATTTGACATGAATGAGAATGAGGTAGTGAGAACAAATGTAGTCTGTTCAGTTGAAAAGCTGTCGTTCCAATTGGATAAAAACTCCAGATTACTATTAACATGACAAAGGTCTTTATAGACTTGAGCCTATTAGTTTAACATGATCATATGATTTATCTTATGTCTTTAGGGCTCTAATGCTTGATGGGAATCCTTTCCGTAATCCAAGAGCTGCCATCCTTAGTAAAGGAACAGATGCTGTCCTTGAGTATCTCCGAAGTCGTATTCCAACATAATTTTCATGTGTAATTTAAATTCAGCCATCGGTGATAAACGATCAATTCTTGTGCCAATTCAATTCATTTTTTATTTGCACTTCCTGACATTATAAAAATAATACAGGACAAAAAACAACAACAAAAATCCAATCCTTCCATCCTTTTTTTAATTTATCTTACCTGACTCTCTAACCTTAAATTTTGTAATGACATTTTGTAAATAAACTGTTTGAAATGAAGACATAAGGCAATCAAATAATAAAATAAATAAAAAAATGTGTGCAAATTTTAAACATTATAATTGCATTTCAGTGTGAATTTGTATATTTTCTATTATAAAAGCTCTAGTAATAAATTATGAAAGTGAAGTTTTGGTTATTGTGTTTTATCATTTATAAAGGACCACAGAATGACCAGTAGTAACAATAGTGACATTTTTATTATTTGTACAATAAAGATACATTATTCAAAACACCTCTTAGATACTGAAAAAATTCTGTACTCCAAAGCCGAAAATGGCTCCAATATTTGCTGAACAGCACTGGACTTTCTTCTCCTTTTTATACATGTTTGTTATTTTAATATTTTGTAATTAAAATTTATTTTAAATATGTACATATATCATCTGCAAAATGCATTCTAGACACAGAATATATGTCATCAATTACATATTTGCGGTAATACAGAAAAGAATTGGAAGGAGTAAACTTGCATGTGCAAATAAATGATATGATAAATTGTCACTAATTCTTTTGAACTAAATTGAATAATTTCTTCTAGATATAATTACTTTTTGCACAAAAATGAAACGGCATTCAAGTTCAGTAAGTCTTAATACTGCAGAAAGCTTTAAGTACATTCACAATCTATTTGAATAAATTATTTAAATGTCTCCATTCATATTTATTTACATCAATACTGCAATTAGACTGAATAGTACCATATATTACCTTTTATATTCAATAGGTCTTTAAACACATACAAAAAAAAATGACCATTTGTATATTCATATACATATATGTTTATGACACAAATTCACAATTACTTTAGAAAGAATTGTACATATTTGTTTCTAGTGTTTCCATCCCTCACAATCTAACTCTCTGTCCATATATTGGTTTTGTGTTCTTTATAAAATTTAACAATTTGAGCATAGCTAATATCAATATATTAGAAACAATTATCTCAAAACATTTCGTAAAAATAATCATTATCAAATGTTCTTTCATAATAGTATTTGAACAATTAATTGCATCATCCATAATAATCTTTAATATTCAACAATCTTTCTCTGAAGCTAAATGCAGTGGGAGTTGTGTTGGGAACTCGCTCTCGAAATGCTACATTCTTTGCAACATTTGAAACATGCCCAGGATTATGTTTTGGAGGGATATTATGGCACAATGATGTCTAATTTTAAAAGGGGGGAAAAAAGCCAAACAAGATGTAAAACAATGGGTATGTAAATCCAGTTTGTCTAAAACACACAGACCCCATAATAAGCATCCTAATAAAACAAGTTTAAGAGTGAAAGCATGCTCTAATCAGTAAAGCCTTACATGTGTACACTGTATCTAGTCCGTTTTATTATGACAGGAATTCCCTTTTGTTGTTCCATTGAGGGAGAAAAAAAAGATTAAAAAACCTCGAAGCAGCGTAACAACAAAGCAACTGGAATTAAGCTCTTTTTTTGCCTTCTTTTTCCACTTAAACTTTAGTATGTGATATGAAAGTACATTTTTATACAGAAAACCGTTGCCAATAAACTGCCGCGTGTGCGTGAATTTTCCTGGCAGCAAACAAATTGAAAAATCATGGAAATGTACATTCACATTACCTAGCGAACGAATGAGACCCACCCTGATCTGAGCTAGGAAAAATCCATGCGTACCAATAGAGGGTGCTGCAGGAAAACCACCAAAAAAACGGAAGAAATATTGCTTAGGGAATCTTTTCTGCCATTTGATTTGTGCAAATACAGAATGTTAAAAGGGGATTTTTGTCTTCTATTCTAAATTGTTACAAAAGCTCGTCAGTGTGTTAGAAAATCATTAATGTGGCTTTCATTCACATTCTACGCTCGAATCACATTTGAGTTGTAAATGTATATATTTACACAAGGCATTTACAAAGTTGAGGCAGTGTTATGGTGGGAAAATGTCCTTAAAAGCAGATGTGCTTTCATGCTCCAAGATTAAACTGAAAAGCTGCTAGGAAAAATAGGTACAAAATAATACGCCATATAAATAAGCAGGAAAAAATGCACCCACTTACAGCCACAGGCTGAGATAAAGAAGAATATCAACAACATCAACGAAAGATTTCAACAAATGTATGTTGGTGTAAATGTGTAAGCCATACGTAACGTTATTAGATATGTCCTCTAGTGTACATTTGGCACTGGAATTTGCCATTGGTCCAGCAATTGGCAAAATTACTTCTAGATAAAAAGATGATGTACAAGTTCCTGTGTTCCATCTGGGTGAGAAGTCTTTAAGCTATAAAAATATTTATATTGTGCTCTCCCTTAAGATTACCAAGTCCACAGTTTTCGGGAAATTCTTCAGAAGAGACACCGCAGTTTCATGCTCCATGTGTAAGAAACTATGTCCGTTTACCTGCAATGCAAGAATGAAGAACATGGTAAACAAAATTAACTGGGGGAGGAAGGATGGGGGAGGAAGGAAGGGAGAGAGGGGGGGCAGGAACAGGCACAGCAGCACAGGAGAGCTGGGAACAGGCCTAGCTCAAAGAGGATAAAGAGATGTACACTGTGAGGGAGAGAGATGCACACAGGAGATCATGCTGTAAAGGAGAGAAGGTGGAAAGAAGCTGGTCTTTAAACTCTCTGCATCTGTGGAAAGAAAGGAGCTGCTTTCTGCAGACGATTCTAGTGGCATACACTCACAGCAACACATAAAACCAGAGATAGCCCAATAACTTCCCATAAAGTTATTTAGGCACAAAGAGCCTGGATTGCCCCTGTATTTGTAAAGGAAGCTATGCCAAACATTTTGCTTTTATGCTAAATATACAGCCAGACATGGTCTGAATAGCAATTTAGTTTCCTGTTACTGTTCAGAAAGAAATGATTTTGGGGCTCTATGTAATTATATACACGCTACCGTTCAAAACTTTGCAGTCAGTACATTTTTTATACGTAAAAAAAGGAATACTTTTATTAACTAAGGCTGAATTAAAATGTATCAAACGTGACAAAGACTTTTATGAAAAAATCGATTTCAATTAAACGCTGCTCTTTTCAGCTTTCTACTTAAAGAGAAACAAAATCACAATTAACCCCAAAAATTGTTTCAACTTCTTATGCATCAAATGGCTGCTTAAAATTCAGCTTTGCTACTGAAGGAATAAATTACATTTCAAAAATAGAAAATAGTTATTTTAAATTGTAATATTAAGAAATGTAGCGGTTTTTGTTCTATTTTTAATCAAATCCTATTGAGCCCAAACTCTTGGAACTGTGTGTGTGTGTGTGTGTGTGTATACACACACTGCTCAAAAAATGGAGGGTACACTTAATCATCACAGCGTTAAAAACAAGTCAATTAAACTTCAACTAAACGTAATCAATTTGTCCAATTAAGAAGCGTAAGTGATTATGAATCCGTTTCACCTGCTTTAGTGCAAATGAAAGTGGCAACAGGTGCACTGGAGAGGCAACAGCAAGATAAGCCCCAAAAAGGGAATGATTTTCCAAGTGGAGGTTACAGACAATTGTTCTTTCCTTATTGTTCCTGACTATTTGTCTTTAGTTTTGTTAGGGTTCTTGTCAGTGTCTGTTACTCGTGTGTCTCCCTGCACAGTTTTAAAAGCATGGAGTAGATACTGGGAGACAGGCTGTTACACGTGGAGAGCTGGACAGGGATATAGAAGGTCAACAACCCAGCAGCAGGACTGGTATCTGCACCTTTGTGTGAGAAGGAACAGGGGGAGCATTTCCAGAGCCCTACAAAATGACCTCCAGCAGGTTACTGGTGTGCATGTTTCTGACCAAACTCAGAAACAGACTTCATGAGGCTGGCATGAGGGCCTGAAGTCCTCACGGCTCAGCACTGTGCAGCTCAATTGGCATTTGCCAGAGAACTCCAGATCTGGTAAGATTGCTATTGGCACACCGTTCTGTTCACGAATGAGAGCAGGTTCACGCTGAGCACGTCACATTATGGAGATGCTGTGGGGAACGTTATGCTGGGTGCAACGCCATCTAGCATGACCAGTGTAGTGGTGGGTCATTAATAGGAAAATCCTTGTAGCATCGCACAGACTTGTAGCATTACTTGCATTACGAGAAGCTGTGATGAACTTCAGGCAAGTCAGTGGTGTGATTGGCTCAATATGCCTGTCTCTGTGTGCACTCACAACAATGTCTGGGCGTCTGAGATGTCTGAGATGCCAGGCGGTGTCCTGGGGGATCTCCTCCCAGACCTGGATCAGAGCATCAGTGAGCTCCTGAATAGTCTGTGGTGATACTTGGTGGTTTTGGATGTTCCGAAACACAATGTTCCAGAGGTTCTCAATTGGATTCAGGTCTTGGGAATGTGAGGGCCAATTCAATGCCCTTGTCATCTAAAAACTGCCTACACACTCTAGGCCTTCCCACCGGTACCTAAAACCAATGTTTTCATGATTTTGGTTTCCCTAGATTGTTGTCATAACGTTGTTCTTAAGTTATAAAATGTATATAAATAAATATTTTCAAATTTAGATTAAATATTTCATTGAGATCCAATGTGTTTTTTAAGTGGTCCCTTAATTTTTTGGAGCTGTGTGTATGTATGTATGTGTGTATATATATACAGTGGTACCTTGGTTTACGAGCGACTTGGTATACGAGAAAATTGGTGTACGAGCATGGAGGGTTGAATCGGTGTACGAGCTTTGTATCGGAGTGCGAGCAAATTTTTCCCTCACCCACGCGCATTTTTGTCCTAACGCTCTGCATCTTCATGGGCATTTGTACTGGAAATATCGTAATGACAGCCTCTCATAACACAGTCACGCAGGCCCAACCCCTTTATCACCCTTTAAAGCATTCATTCTCTCAGCCGAGAGTCTCGCGCGAGTCTCCCGGCGCTGGGGCGGTGGTCGCGCGCGCGTCTCCCGTTCCACAACTTTCACTCTGGATATCACTTTGTTTGTTTTCTGCACTATTATAATAAATTCACTCATTTGCACGTGAATCCAGGTTTTGTGTTTTCCCCCTCCCTCGTCTGTCTCTCATCTCCTTCATGCCAGCAGACGCTGCTCAAAGTGAGTTACAGTAAATTGTCAAGTATTTTTAGAGTTTAATTGTCTAAAGTTTAATTGTCTGTTTAAAGAGTATTTATACGAGATCTTAATGTTATCATTTTAACTGTAATTAATAGGGTAAAATAAAAACTAAATATTTAAAATGGGCATTTATGGTCGTGTGGAACGAATTAATTGATTTTTAATGCATTCTTATGGGGGGGATTGTTTTGGTGTACGAGCATTTTGGGATACGAGCTCGCTCTTGGAACGAATTAAACTCGTAAACCGAGGTATTACTGTATATATATATATATACACACACACTTGTTTCTATATGTAGCACCTATATGTCTTGCCTGAACCTATATGCACAAGTGCCGATATTAAGCCTTTTCAAATATTACCTTTCATGCAATGTGTAATATAGCTATTTGAGAATGTAAAAGGTCTGGAAAGTTTTCAGGATCAAAGTGCACAATAAATAAAGTTGTGTCCTAAAAGAAAGAATTGATTCTGAAAAACTGAAAAGAATCAACTTCAAACACTGTAACTGAGGCCTGGAAGAGTTCAGTTTGTGTTGTCGACCATGTTTCAGCACTGCAAATCCACTTTTCATGCACTTCAAAAGCATGAGGACTCATGGTGTAGTTGATTTGGGCTCCATCAGTTTTTTGTACATATCACCATCTATAAGTTTATCCAAAACTGAAATTCAACCAATCATAACAGACTGTGTCATTTGGCCAATCAGATGAGAGTAGGCTCTCAGAAAGGAGGGGTTTAAAGAGACTGAATCTTTGAATGAACAGTTTAACTCTTTAAGAAATGTGATGTTCAATGTGTATTATGAGAAAAAATAATTTGGAAACCTCCAAAACAAAATTAAGAACCTTTAAACTGGCATAATAGGGGCACTTTTTTTATTGGGAGGTGAAGTGATACATTTCACTACACTGGGAGAGACCAGATTCAGTCTGCATTAAAGAAAAACATAAAATGTCAAATTGAGGTAGTTGGTTGTATTGATTAGACTTGTTTCACAGATTTACATTCATTTTGTAATATCTGATAAATAAAATTCATCATTCAAATATAAAATATAGAATTATTTCATGCCATTAAATTGATTTATAAGACGTGGCAGCTTGAAATGTTATAACAGTCTGTCATGTCAAATTTGGACAAACAAAAACAAAAGAAGTCCATGCTCACTTGTTTTAGACGCACACACACATACACACTGGACATTTAATGCCACATGCAAAGCCCTCCACTGGCAGTGTGGCGGAGGATGCATTGTCGCAACTCGTGGGACAATGTGATGGAGAACAGTGTTACCTTCAGAATTTTGTCCCCTGGTCGTAGAACGTTGGAGGCAGGTCCATCAGGCTGTACCCTAGTAACAAAGATACCCTATAAGTCAAAAGTGATATGAGGTTAGGAACCACATGGTGACTATGGTTTAGAATCTTTGCCGTTAAATCTGGATTTAGATTTTCTTTGGTTTCTCTCTCTCTCTTTTTTTCCTCAAAAGCAATTATAAAATAATTACCTTTATCTTTAAAATGATTACCTTTTACAATTAATAAGTGAATGCAAATGTTAAATAGTTGTTTTTTTAAAGAGTAAAGTTAGAGGATCCATTAGTGACTGTTTTTGTGCTGAAATCAAGGCAGAGATTATAAAGCATACATATTTAAATTACATGTGGGACCCATCAATATGCACACATATGAAGTCGTATTATTGATGTCACATATTGAGAGTCCACCAAATTTTACATTGTTTCTTCAGGGCTCACAGGGATTGTTAGAAGATCCCCAAAGCAATAATATACAACACAAGCAATCTTTAAGCTATGTGGAAAACCTTATGGGGGAAAAACACTTTTTCATAAAAACTGTTACAATTTCTGTCTAATCAATTTAGTATTAATACTATATTAGTACTATAACATACTATATTAACTAATATACAATCAAGCTAATAACACATGAAACAGATATTAATAAGTAAATAAAAATACATTTTTTGCACATACTTAATGAATATCGGCAACATTTAAGTCATTTAAGACATGAAAAGGTTAAAAGGTAATGCAGTCAAGCTGCTGTGCCAGGTTGTGCATTGCAGTAGTGCATGTTTCCATGGAAACTCTACAGAGAAACACACTCTACTGACGGAAGAGAGATAGCATTGATTTTGTTCTATATAAAGCATCATTTTAATGCAATTTATGAAAACAAAATGCTGAAATTAGCATACTATATTCATTGTGCACAAAAAGTGAAATGGTCTTACCATGTCCGAGGGTTTGAAAGGGTTGCCCTGTCCACTGATTCCCCCTGAGATGCTGAAACCAAGGCCAGGGTTCTTCTCGATTCTCACACACAGCTGTCAACAACAGAAATAAAACAGAAATCCGGGTTTTGGGCTAAGTCTACATTAATTCACATACATTTGAAAACGCGTTTTGTCCTTCGAAAAATAAGCTTTTCCGAGCGAATACATATGTTAATAAAGAAATTTGACTTTGTACAATCTTCATATTACATTCCTGCAAAAATAGAACAGAAATTTGCTGTCTTGCTGCAAAAACATGAGAGCAGTTGTATTTTAGACCATACATGGAATAGTGATTTTGAATATTACATGGATGCACCAGGAAGTGGTGAGATATTTTGTAAATAAAATGATCGTGCCAGAAGACTAGCATGAGAACTTTATGTCTGGTCTGTCTGTATCATCTCAGTAATATGATTTACATTTATGCATTTGACAGATGCTTTTATCCAAAGCGACTTGCGTTGCATTCAAGTAACACATTGACATTCTAATCAGTTCTTGCTTTCCCTGGGAATTGAATCCGTGACCTTGGGGTTGTAAACACCAATGCTCTACTGTTTGACCTACAGGAAAGCTTAAGCTTAAGGAAAACACTAGTGTGGATGGAGAGCGTTTTGAAATGAAATCATGGTTTTCAAATTGATCTGGATTAATGTATTTAGCCTTAGGGGCCTGAATTTATTTTATTAGTTTTGCTAAGCTGTTCAATTACACAACAATGGTGATTTGGGGGACTAAAAAACAGGTTTCAAAGTACATGTTTTTGAAAATAATACCATTATTGTCTCTGAGTAAACTACTAAAACGTGACTTTGTGAGAACAGTGATGTCATGTGCATGTGTATGTATGACTTGTTCAGTCTATACCAGCATAGCATAACTACTGGCCAGGCATACATAAACCAGCTTTATTTTAATAGTTTTCATCGATCTGTGGGACTGGGGATTGTTTTGACAACACTGTACGTGACAAAAAAAATAAAAAAATTTTAGTGCAGTTTTGCTCATTTCCCATGAAGAATGTTTATTAAAACATTCTTAGATTCATTAAAACTGAATCTGTTTTAATAAAATAAGAGGGATAACACAAAATGCATGTAATTTATTATTTTGCACTGTCATGAATATGGTATTTTATATAAAATATATTTACATCTAATCCACAAGACAAAAAACAGCTGAAGATCAAGGTCAATTGTACTCAATCTTTCTTCTGGGAAACTTGTTAGAAACTTCTGTTGATGCTGAAGAGCAGTACTAAAAGAAAATGTGATGTTGAAACAAATTAAGGAAAACTTATTTGCAGGACCTGAAGGATTTTTCTGAAGAAAATTGTGCAGTTTAACTGCTCAGGACAAACAAAGGGTTCAAGAACAACCATCACAAAACAAAACAAATAATCATAGATCATCCAGGTAATGACACAGTATTAAGAATCAAGGGTGCGTAAACTTTTGAACGGGGTTGTAAATTCAGCTGTTGTTTTTGTCTTTTGGAGAATATGTAAACATATTTTATGTAAAATGTCTCAGGACAGTGCTAAATAAAAAAAAAACATGCATTTTGTATGATCCCTCTTTTTTTTCTTAAAATTATTCACATTTTCACAGATTCTGCAAGGGGTGTGTAAACTTAAGAGCACAACTGTACATTGTATGCCCCATTAATATCCTATGAACGACATGAATCTTGATTGCTCTTTTGAATTCCAATTGGTGGTTTCTCTGCATTTCTTTTGAATTGTATTCTGTGCGATCAACGGTACCTGCTCTGGAAAGCCGTCCATACTCTTCTGGCCTTTAGTCTGGATGAAACAGCGGGCACTCTGAGGCCGGGGGCTGGTGGTGGTGATGGGCATGGGCAGAGGTGGCTGGTACTGCTGGATGGACACCTTGTTGATGGCCCCCTCATACTGCTGGTCACGGGCTGTCCGGTGGGGAGGGGGGGCTGAGGTTATCATCATAGCTTGTTGTTGATGGGGATTGTGAACACCAGGCTGTGGGCAAACATCAAGCAAATATTTAATGTAGTTCATATAACTGGCAAGTGCCTTTATATCAGGGTTGCCCAATCCTGAAAAGTTCAGCTTCAACCCTAATGAGAGGGATGATTCTTTTATTTGCTTTTAATGTTTTGTAATGAGTGATTTATAATCAAGTTAGTGATTTAAATTACTTCATCAAATGTATGTACACTTTAGTGTATCGCCTATGTAATCTGTTAAAGCCTTTACTTTGCTTTTCTATATTTTTCCATAGAATAATGATGAATATTGTCTGTACTTCTCAACAGATGTTTTGAGAAGTCTTTCTGTTGATAGTTGGAGCCTAGACCAACTTCAGGCTTGGAGTACTATGTGTGTGTGTGTGTTAGAAATTGTTGTTCTCAATAATCTGACGCCTAGGAATGCTTTTCCACAACCTGGAAGGTCACTTAACGCGTAAACCAGAGGCCTTGTTGTTAGCCATGTGATCAACGAAGATATGCTGACTATCTGCTCTTGTGTGGAAAAATACTTTTTTTTTTACCTTTCTTTCTTAGCCAATCATAATCATTAACCTTCAGTAATGACGTTGTCAGTAGCCTCTGTTAGAGTATACTTGCTGTAACAATGTGATTGTATGTGAGCGGCCTAACAAACTCCTTGAGAGACTTGAAGCTTCTGCTGATGAAACTGCAAACTATTCTTCACTAAAATTTCTACAATTTACTTTTTTATTTTTTATATTTAATTTCTGACTCCTGGTCTTCATTCATTATATCTGGTCCTCGGGTCTTTAACTGTAAAACCAAACCCAACTGAACCAGCTAATTAAGATCTTCAGGAGCACTTGATAATTACAGACAGGTGTGTTTGATCACAGTTGGAGCTGAGCTTTACAGGAGGGTAGATCTCCAGGAACAGGATTGGGCACCCCTGCTTTATATCACTACAGGTACAAAGACATTTTCTAAGACCATATGACATTTTGAATTAATTTAATCTTCATTACATTAGACTTTTTTCACAACACTAAATGTGTCAGCAGAAGCAAAACCTCTCACAATATTGAGCAACAACCTGAAGACATTCACTAATAGACTGAGGTTGCTAAGGAGACCGAGCAGGAACGCACGTTGTGAAATGAATCACGACAGCAGGTAGTAATTAACCCTGGCATTTGAAAAAAAATTAACATGGCAATCACGATACAACAGAGATGTCTATCTCCCAGAGAACAGGTTAAGCCAGAGGAAACCTAAAAGAGAAAGATATGACAGGGTTTTATACTTGGAGACATGTGGGTGTCTCTCTAAAAACATATTGTGGAAATAATAAAACTACAGTATAATGAGATCCAGGCAAATCCAATGAATCATTCCAGTTCAGCATGGCTTATGAAAGAAACAGAGCCATTTTACAGGTGAGAGTTTTACAGTGATTGCTAATGATTTGTCTTATTATCTGAGAGCAGGTAGTGATTATTTTTCAGCAGCTGCCCAGCAAACACAGAACGTTCCCCTAACGTTCCCGTTTGGTTACTTTTTTGGGAACTAATCCTGAACGTTCTATTTCCGTTAAGAAAACTTTCCTGGCGAACGTATCGGGAACGTTCTAATGTTTGGTTCCCAGAACGTTCTGGGAACCAGAAACTAACGTTCTCAGAATATTCTGGGAACCAAAAATTGTTAGGTGGATGTTGCATTGTGTGTATGTGTTGATCACAATTAGAGTAAAAACAATCATAACTTTTCCATTTGAATAACTGTTAAACTATTTTCTTAATATAATCAAAGTTGAAAACGATTGCTCTTCTTAACATTTTGTGGATCCCATGATTCATTTATTTTTTAGGATTCTATGATGAATAGAAACATTTAAAACAGCATAATATTTATGAATAATTGCTAACTAAAAGTACACATTTTCTTTGGAATGGTATTGTGTGTATTTTTACTAGAACAATTTAACGTGAAATATACCAAACTTGCACTTCAGTGAGTCACTGAATCAGTTATGATTCTGATTTACAGAAATGAATCACAAGTTTTACTGAAGTTAAAAAGAGAGATGCTAATAACATCTGTTCTACCGAGTCTGATGAAAGTTTCGAAGTTTCTGTAAAACTAGTCAAATGGAGTGGTCTTTAGGAAACTTCATTAAGAAAGTGTATTCAAATCATTGTAATTTTGTACCTTGTAATTATAAAATTTTTAAATATACTGCCCAGCCCTAGTACTTATAATATAAAACTCTTTTTATAATATAAAAAAAAAATAATTAGTTTATTGCCTTTCAGAATATTTGACCAATCAGTATGACAAACAATATGCTGTATAAAAAACAAAACAAATAATTATCAATACCTTTTTGATCACATTCATGTTCTCTGGTGGCACGTCTCTTCGTCCCAATGAATACGGAGCCCATTGACTACTTGGGGAAACCACCTCTTGTCCATTATCTAAAATATTGCTCTGTTGTGAAGGTGTCTGAAAGAATATAGTGCTGTCAACATGTAGAATTCAAAACAATGCTCTAAATGTACACTGCCAAAATAAAAATGTGCTTGTTTCAAAGACTCTCCCACAAAACAGAAATTATCTGCTCACTATTAAACCGTTCCATTCACATGCTTTCTTCAATTAAACGGCTAAACTGTTTTTGGGTCTGTTAGCGTTTATTTTGTCCAATTCATTAAAGAAACTATGATAAGTACATAATGATGCAAAATGAAATCTATGCTGAAAGCATAGTTGGTTCTAGGCCTGTTGCACGAAACTGGATTCAGTGGCTACCCAGGAAATTTAGATTTGAACAACGAAGGCTCAACAAGGTTAATTGGTTTTTGATTTTTTGGTGTTTATCGTGATGGTATTTTGAGCTACGTGACTTTGAGCTATATGAATCACATAATTTATAATGCATTATACAAAAACAATGATATCTTCACAATTAATATTACATTTTAAAATTAATGTAATATAAATATGTAAATGAAAGCTTAAGAATTAATAAAGCTTTAAAATGTACTAAGCTTACTTTTAAGGCTTAAGTCTTGTCCCAGACTAAAATGCACCTGTTTTAACTAAAATCAACTTGCACTGACATGTCTTAAAATAAATATGTCTTTTGTCAAGATGCACAGCAGCAATGATTTTTTCAAAGGCACATTTATAAAAGCTACCTAAATGTCCTAATTGAACTAATAGGACTAATTCTGGCATAATCTAAACCCTGTCTTTGATACCATGCCTCTGTGTATTATATTCAATTCAATTGATTCACTTGCATTGACTAAATGTTGTCTTCTCAATTTTTTGCTGAAGCAACACAGTTGCTTTCTGCCTTCTTTCTGCCTTGTAAGTGCTTTTAAATTCATGATATTTTCCTAAAAATCTCTCAATCTTTATAGCTTTCCTGTAGCTCAAACAGAGTGTGGCATTTGCAACACTGAGTTCATGGGTTCGATTCCCAGGGAAAGCGAGAACTGATTAGTGTGTGTTCCTTGAATGCAATGTAAGTCGCTTTGGTATGTCTGCCAAATGCATAAACGTAAATATGAGTTATTAAAAATCAAAACTTCTGACCACAAGAACGTTTATAGCAAGTGTTGTGAGCCCACTGAACTCGATCTAAAAATGGGTTGGGTTTGACAACTCTAACCCTGCTCTAAGGTTGTTCAACTAGTTTCATGCAACAGGCCTCTGAGTACTAGGCTGTTGCGGATCCAGGACTTTACCGCATTACTCAACTACTGCAATCCAGAGACTTTTTTAATGTGCTGAAAGCATGCTCAACTATACTGTATATCTTTATATACATCAATATTAAAACTAATTTGCGTTAAAATGAATACAAATACTCATGGTTCTGAGCCATTTCGGCACCTGGCTAACTTGATTTGAGCAGTTCGCTAACCTCTATTTACTTACAGTATAGCAATCACCCATTGGTGAATAAGTAAATTGAAGGTTGGTGAACTGTGCACACAGGTATACTATGCACAGTGGTGGTGTTAGTGAATTCACCCTTGACAGTTTAACTTTGATGGTATTTTATAAAGATCAAGAAGGCCTTTCCTGAAAATATCTTTGTTCTGTGAGTTAAGGACAGAAGAAGACTGTAGTGCATAGACCAAACACAAAGACAGAGCACATGCAACAGAAAACACCTATATATGTTTAACATCACAGTGAAAGACAGTGTCTAGCCTGAAACTCAGAACAGGTGAAGTGTTAGATTAGTTAGATTAAACTGTGAAATGTGTTAGATGGTCTGCCTAATAGAAAGGCTATTATACCATTCAACAAAATGTGCCCAAATTATGATATTACCACTGTTCGAGAAGTTAAAGCAGAAGCCGCTCAATGAGACTGATGCAAAAAGGTCTTCATTAGGAGATGTTTTGTTATATAAGTTGTACTTCTTCATGCTGAAACTGGGGCTGAAGTTCCTTTATACTCACATTTGGTAGAGGTAGCCACTGAGTTGTTTGGTTTTCATGCTTTGTGTTATTGTAAAAGTTTATTGTCATGCTTCTGCTGGCATGCGGTGCAGCATAGCCTCCAGAGTACAGCATGCCGAAGTTTACTGTGTTGTGCTTAAGGACAGCACTCTGATTGGAGGGAAACAACCACATGACATGAGTGAATGGGTGTGCCACACAGAAAGGTCAAAAGGCTGTGGCTGGGGTACACTGGACTGCACATTGCTGTAACAGAGTGAGTAAGCTTGACAAACAGAACAACAACAGTACGTCATTACTGCCGACGTGACACATTAGTGATACACAGTGGTTGCATTTACAGAATATTGATAGCAGCAGTGTGGTGCTAAATTACGTGAACAATGAAGTAAGCTGTAGTACGCTATACCACTTACACAGAAACAAATGCTCACCACCAAAGTTGCATGTACATAACTGGGTGAATCTCAGGAAATAAATGCCAGGGTCAAAGTTCACCCCAAAAAAAAAAACATATTTTGCAGAAAGGATTTGAAGCCATTTAAGGACTATATATATTTAGTTTTTTGCATTGTAACAATAATTTTAAGGTCATTACATTCCCCCCCCAAAAAAAAATTCCCATTGCTGGAAAAAGTGGGAGGGAATAAAATATAATTTATAATCATATTTTTTTAATGAAAATAATGTAAAAATGCACAAAAATCATAATGAAAAAATTCTAAGAAAAGGCTTCATTTTCTTTATGCAGAATATTTTTATTTTTTATTTTGGAGTGAAATATATGCCAGACACTTGATGCTTTACAGATTTACCCAACTATTCATGTATCTATACACTAAAAAGTGGCCTTCATTTAAGTTCTGTCTTTAAAATATAAAACAAACAAATATGTAGTTATTTAATAATATAGTACAGTATACTGCACTACAAAAAGGTAAAATGACTACATGACTAATAAATTCCGATTTAACAAACACCTTTTTTGTTAGAACAAAAAGTAAAGCTTGCTTACTCACCCGGTCTAGCCTCTTTGCTTCTATGTGTCTAAGCAGCTGCTGTCTCCAATCTACAGGCATTTTGGAGCTTGGGTCATCCGGTTTTTGAGGGACAGCTCTCAGCTTCATGTCAGCCTCAGGGCTCTTCTCGGTGCATGTACTAAGATTGTAATCTGAAGGCATTTTCTCCAGCAGTGCAGCCATGGTGGGTCGGGCAGACACTGGCCTTGCCTGAGATGCCCCGTATGTCTCTGTGCTATAGCTCCGTGCAGACAGGGGGCGACGTTGTGTCAGACTCTTGGTGGGGTAACCCATGATGGGCTTTTTGGGTTCTTGATAAGACGAGTAATCTTCATCATACCTACCATTCCTCTTGTGGAACTGAGTGTCAGCGATAGTTGACATGCTGTTCTGTTGTTCCAGCATGCTCTTTATCTGCTGGGGTCTGTTGTAGTGCTCTGCTAGCTGCAGCTCTTGATTCTCAGCTACTCTGCGGAATAGTGCCATCTCTGTCGAACTTACCAGAGAATCAGCTCGCCTCAGAAAGCCTGGCCTGGAGCGCTGGGGCTGGACTGAGAGCTGTGGATTGATGGCATCGTCGGTGACTGCAGTCTGAGCAAATGAGAACATCTGTTCCATCGGTGGATAGCCTCGGTAGCCCCTTGGGCTCACAAGTTCCTTTGGTAATGTCTTCCCAGGTTGGTTTACGTATTCAGGGGTGTTGGGGAAAGGTGGAGGAACTCTCCTCTCCGCTTTCACAATATCCATGGCTCTTTGCGGGTTGAAACTTTGGTCAAAATGGTAAACTTTCTTTGGAATGGCAGGCTTCTGCTGCTGAGAGCTTTTATTAAAACCGTAGCCATCCAGATCATCGTCCAGCATTGGAGCTGACTGGCTCCTGGACATGCTCTGTTCTAGTGGTACAGGGAGGTCTGCTCGATCAACACTTCCCTGATTATCTATGCTAGAACTGTAGGTGTCCAAGGGGATGCTGTAAACCTTGTACGACCCAGTATCGATTTCATCTATGCTCTGTGATTTCTTAAATTTCGCTTTTACCTCCTTCATCATTGGCGAAAGTCTCTCAGAACTCTTGCTAATAATCAAAGTGCTTCCTTTGTTTGGGTCCTTTCCACTCTGGACATGTGAAAAAATGTTGGGATGACCTCGTCCCGTCCCTGAGTCCGTTGAGTCCAGAAACCCCCAGGCTCTTGTTGAAGGAAAAGTGCTGGGTAGTTCTCCCATCTCCTGTTCAAAGTCCTTACGGTCAGGATTGGGGCTGTTGGCTGGAGTAATTTCCAACTTGGAAGGGAAAGCTGTCCTGTCCTCAAAGGGACTGGGAGTCCTCGTCCAGTTCTGCCAAGGGTTAGAGGGAGGAGGCACTTCAGTTTCAGGGGTGCTGCGAACTGTGTGGAAAGTGTGTTGCGTCTGATCTAGCTCTAAGGGAACTCCCACAATGCGCTCTTGTCTCATGAGAGGCCGTCGCCCATGTGCCATTGAGGCACTCCGGGGCTTTGAGCCTAGCATGGGGTTTCCAGCACTGCTTCCTTGAGTGTCAAGAGGTGTCTCTTCTGAGACAAAACCTGTGTTATCATAGTGGGGTGCATCGTTCCAGCTGTCGAAGGTGTCACTCAGTGGCCGCCTCTCACCTCGCTGCTGCAGTGTGCTGGAAGGAGGTGTTTCCCTCTGGCTCAGAAGGGGCTTGGTTTCAATGGGCTTTGGGAAAGACTGAGCCAGCCTGTTGACACATTCAGACAAAATACATCTGACATTTTATCAGTGCAATATATGGAGGGGAAAAAAAATCTGTACACAAAAACATGGAGATGAACTGGATATGACAAGCACATTCAATATCATACAATTCAAACTCGGACATAGGGTCAGAGACATTTTCTAAAGAAGAAATAAGTCTCAGAAGAATGAAACTTGAAAATAAAACTTCAGTGCTTTAGCATAAAGCTTAATTCTTAGAAGAAGCTTCACTGCTTATTTTTTTATCCAAAAATAATGTGGTACATCTTGAACTATGCAGAAGAAAAACACAAGAAACCCCTGTAGAACCTCATGACTGTATCGAGGTCAAAAAGCCTCTCAAAATATCAAAACATTGACCTTTTTGTAACAAGACATGGTTGGTTCAGATTGTAAAAAATTCTATTTATAATTATATTTTCCTAAAACATAATTTTATAAATACATTAATATAATTAGGTTTTAGGAACATATAATTATAATTAATATAAATATTTATATTAATATATATATATATTATTAAATATGTATGAAATATAAAAATATATAATATTTATTTTATATATATATATATATATATATATTAAGACTTTTTTTTAATTTACTCAAAGTGTAAGGAAAATTTGTTATTTCTTTTTGCTTGATTACTAGGGTTAAGTACTTTGCTCAAGGGCACAATAGTTAAAACAGGGTTGCAATTTTAGTTACGAAAGGAGTGATAATTAAGATTTTCAGCCATACTAATATGATACATATTAGTTTCAGCTGCATTCTATTGAAGATGACAGCAAAAGTCATACTGCTGTGCTTGACTTTGAAATAGAGGCATTTTAAAAGAAACAAAAGCCCAGATAGAACATGCTAAGAATTGTATTCAATTGTCTTGTTAATTAAAATGGAAATAAATGAAATTGTAACTTAGCACCTTTAATCTAAAATAAAATGGCACATGACATCACTGATGTACTGGGCACACATTTGTATATCACTGAACAACATATGAAAGAGTAGTAAAAATATTTAATGCAACTCTTTACTTCATAAATATTACCAGTTATTAAAAAAAATGCAATTGATTGATTACAATTGGCTCAAACAATTTTTGGATTATTGGCCGAAATGTTTAATACAGTGACTTGTCAGTTTTGGGCCACCCAAAAGGCAGTGAGCTGGATATCTAAACTGTTTGATCAACTGTCATGTCATACGAGAGCACAGATGGTCGATTAGTTCATATAAATGAATAGTGGCAGTGATTAAATTCTTGCCAACCTGTTGGTCCAGTGAGTCTGTGATGGCCCCTCTTTCCCAGATGTTTGCAGATTACTGATATTTCCAGGTGGGTTTGAGGAGCCAGATGATCCCTGGGAGGGTGAGTAGTCTGAGTAAGTGGCAGATGATCCGCTATTGTTCATACAATGCATTTTGTCTGGCTCAGACTCATCGGTGGACTCTTAAAAGAAGATAAAATGGGTATAAAGGTATACAAGGTAAGATATTTTATATTCATGAAATGTTCAAATGAAAAAAAAATTTTTTTTGCCTGGAATAAACCCCAATTACGTTTTTGTCTCACTAACCTTTTTTCTCCTTGCCAAGTAAGACAACCTTTGGTTTGTACATAGGCTGCTCTACCAAAGTTGGCCTCATGTCAGAAATTCGGATATCATTGGGGGAACCTCCCATTGAATCCTGGAAATACAAGTTTCAAATTCGCAGTAAATTAAATACAAGACAAAAGGAATGAAAAACAGCCACAAGGGAAGTGGCATGAGGTTTTCCTGCAATCAAATTAGAATCATTTAAACACCAAACTCAAGCAATATAAATTGTTTATAGGCCTACTAAAACATACTAGATGATATTTGTCATCCAATGTCAATAAATATAAATGTATTTTTAAATGTCATGTCACACAAACAGTTATAACAGTTATGGCTGTATAAAAAAAATCCGTTTTCCTAATTGCATATTAGATAAAACCCTATTAGGCAGTACCTGCTTTTAGAAAAACTAAGCCATTAAAGCACACATGACAGCCTTATGTTAAGAGATTCCAATTTAAAAACATTACAAAGAATCAGAAAGCTAAAACGTGACTTATAACCTGACGTAGCTGATATTTAGTGTCTCTAAAGCTTTTACAGGATATTGAAATGAGTCATTCATTAGAACATGCTTAAACAATTCCCTTATTATATTACAGTGACAATTTCATGATTATAAAACACAAACAGTGTCCCCAAATAACCTGGAAGTTAAACAAAACTGAAGCTGAGAACTATATCAGAAGTAATCTCACACCTCAACATCAACATGAAGTTGAGATTCATCATTAGTAATATGTAGACTGTTAGGATTCACAGGCCTTGTCCTGGCTTGTCTGGTCAAATCCCACAGGAGCAAATCAGTTGCTTCCAGGTCTCTCACAGCTGTCTCACACTCACACCTCTCAGACCTGACTGTACATCAGCAGGCTGGCTCACACAACCGGCAGCAGAGCAAGAGAGAAGTCACATATCAGAACATTCTCTCAGAACTACGTCTGTGTCATTTCCTTTACTCGTTTGTAACCACCTCTCCCCTTCCCTGCCTTCATCTTGTCAATTTTGTCATTTTTTTCCTTCTTCTTCTGCATAACGGGTCAAAAGAAATGCGACTGCGAATTGATGCGGCAGGCTAATGCTTTCATATTTATATTAAATGAGCTGGGAACATAATTCAGCGTGGGGGCCATTTGATGCATGTTGCGCAGTGTTCGAATTATATCAAAGATTCCAGGGAGGCCCAATATTTGGAATAAAAGAGCTAGACATTTATATTACAAAATATTTCTATTTAAAGTAAGTGCTGTAGTTTTGAACTTTCTATTCATCAAAGAATCCTGCGAAAAAGGCATCACATTTTCCACAGAAATATTCAGCAGCACAAGTGTTTTAAACATTGATTATAATAAGAAATGTTTCTTGAGCACCAAATCAGCTTTATCTGATTTTTAAAGTATCATGTGACATTGAAGACTAGAGTAATAATGGTGAATTTTTTTTTGTAATAATTATATTGTTGTATTTTGTAATAATAATGTTTTTTTTACTGTATTGCTGACTAAATACATTTTTAAGCAAACTATTTGAGGATCAGAACCCTAACCCTACATTTTCTTTTACAAAATAACCAACATCTGTTGAAAATCTCTGTTAATTTAAGAAATAAAAATATTAACAGAAATAAAAGGGGTAACAATGGTAACCAGAATTTGCCCCCCCCCCCCCCCCCCAGTATGTGTTGCAGATGGAAATCACAGTGACTAACTATTATAATTGTAATATTTAATTATATACAGAAATTAGAATTTAGATTTATTAATTCCATGTATGTATTACTTTCATAATAGCTCTTGTTTATTGGTATTATTTTATTTAAAAAAACAGTTTGGAATCATTAATTTGTGTCATAGAGATATCAATCTCTTGCTGTGATAACAAATTGAATTGACAATTCCAAATCAGGCAGTCTCACGTCTAGTCCTCCTATAATTCGAACACTGATATTAGCTGGAAACTGATGGACTGGGAGTGACCAAATTTCACCTCTTGTTTTTTCCCCTTCATTATAGGAAACAAACCCATGCATATATTTAACAAATGTTTCACCCACAATGGGGGTGTCTGAGAAAATAAATTTAATTTGCTTTGAAGGCAGTTGAAATGAGCCACCCCATGAGCTTAGCTGATTTTCTGCTGTCTGGTCTCTCAGCCACTTACTATGAGGCAGAAACAGGAAGAGGACGTAACGGCCAGGCTCGTATTCTCTGGCTGTTGCGGCTTGGGAACGACGCGATGTAAAGAAATCTAAGCAAAACAAACATACATACATATATACAAACAAACAAACAAAAATGGATTCTCATGGTCTAGAAAGAAAGGAATGTGTAAGCAACATGAGGTTTATGGCACTGGTACTCCCAAGGTCCTGATAACCCCGATAATAATAATAATGTTTGTAGCTCCACAGTTTGCCCGAGTGTGTGTGTGTGTGTGTGTAGGGGGTGGGGGTCTCTGATACCATGGGGGGAAGCAGTGTGAGGCCAAGCTGCGATGGACAGAATACACCATGCACTTTTATACTATCATAAACAAAGAGCTACTGCAAGCGTAGAAAAGCCTGGCATCAATGAATGGATTATGAATATAGCTGTGTTTGTATATTTCCTTGAGATTTATTCTGGTTTACTCAAATCATCTTACCATTCCTGAATTCAATTAATATTTTCATATAGGGACCTTTAATGGATCCTCTGAGTGTTCTTGACATTTCACTCTGACCTTTATTTCTGTTTACTAAAAGATTTTCAGCTGTACAACTGAGCAGTGCTACGGGATATAAAACTCAAGACTGAGTGAGGGTAAAACCACTGTAGATCTAAATCTCTAGTAAATAATGGTTGGATATATTAAAAGTGAGTTACCAAAAAACATGAAGCATCCTACAAGTTGACTTGTGACATTCATTACTAATTGCACCAGCTCTGCTCTAATATTCATTGGCAAAGTAAATTACTTCTTTGTTATCCTGGGTCCTAAACAACACTGTAGCTCTGGCGGTTGCTGGCTGTGAGAGATGAAACATTTGCTCTGATCTTTGTGTATTTTATCTCCACAGGTTCAGCTAACCTTTAACAAACAGTCTCAGCATTATACAACACTCTCTAGAGTAGACATACCACCAAACTGACTCAGACACAAAGAATGCAAATACCAGGCCTTCAAAAACAAAGAAACTGCTGCCTAAATTTCATTACACACGCTCATTCTTCTTACTATAAATCCCTGTTTTGTAGTGACAATAATTAACCATTATGGAGGTTAAAGGGAGTGTAAAATAAGTACTTAAATGTTTATGAGGACAAAGCTAAGGCATTATTAAGAGACAAAATTAAAAGAGAAAACTTGTCATACTTCCGAGCTCTCAGTCAGATCCTCTTTGCGTTTTGGGATGTCAATGGCTGAGTTGAGGAGAACACCTTGATCAGACATTGGTGGTTTAGAAAAGTCTTTGACCTCTCGCTCTGTCACCTGCAAAGAACATAAGCTATTCTACAAGTGTCTCAATGACAAAATAAACTGTGACTCCAAAGCCATGGATATTCAAGCAATGTTACATTTTTAATTTTACCATGAGTAATTGCCATAACATATTGCCTCTTATTTGTTTATAAAATTGCAGCAACTGAATTATCTGTTAACTGAATTAAATGTTCTTAATATAATATATTTTGTGTTTGTGAGTGTGTGTGTGTGTGTGTGTGTGTGTGTGTATATATATATATATATATATATATATATATATATATATGTATACGCATGTACAATTACAATTATTAATGAGATAATTATTCATTACAGACAAATGAGAAATGAAAAGACTGCATCTTAAATACACAGTGATGATGCCAGACAGCTGTGATGATAATCAGTGACCATGGAAACTAAAGAGTGGCAGGAAAATAATGACAAAGAAACACATAACGAGTGGATTCAAACTAAAAGTCCACAAAAGAGAAACTACCAGAACAGAACTGTGGCATAACGCCCTCTCTTGGAAGATGCAGAAGGGACTTTGGAGGAGGACAAGGAGTTAGAGATGGGCTGGTGAAAAGACGGGCAGAGACTCCATGGAGGAACAGATCGTGGCACCAACCAAGGAGGAGTTGACTGGATGCGTGACTGGGTTTTGCTGACCCAGAGTGCGACCAGGATTATAGCCCATGGCGGAGTGGCTTAAGGGAGGAGCCATGATATGACTTGGTGGACATCATCCTGTTGACGATCGACGGACAGGCAGCCACTGTGAGAAGAGCCCATCACGTAGATGTAGAGCAAAGATGGAACGCTGCTGACCTGACAGCCCCGCAGAATGACAGTAAGGATCCCAAGGACTGTGAAAGAACTGGTGTGACCGAGGGTGAAGGTGATGCCATAAGGAGGGAAGAGGAGTGGAGGTTTGGAAAGTAGTGAACGGCCTGCAAGTCCGCAGTGGAGGTGTGATGAAGTCTTACCCAGGTAGAACCGATGGTCCGAACTGTTGAAGGTCAGTGCTGGAAATGAGGGAGAAAGGAGCACATATAAAGAAGCCAAGGCAGGGGGTTGAGGTGGGTCTGAGCATCCCAAGGCTAGAGGCAGAGCCATGTGCTCATCCTTCCCAGGAGGGGTTGGCTCCAGCAGATCCTAGGTGTAACCATGCCCCTGAAAGGAGATAGGGGTAACACAGAGGGACCGATGGAGGACGATGATGACTGGGTGGTAACAGTGGCTGAGGACTGAGGCTGGGTATTAACAAACAAACAGAATACTAAAAGGCTATTCTAATACTAAGTGGTTTCAACAGCTGTCTGGAGATGTGATGGTTGGGTGGGGTTAGCACGACTGAAGATAAAGACATACATAAAGGTAAGTTCATGAGGCATAAAGGCTCCAGCTCTCCACTCTCATATACACAGTCCTTCGAGTCCAACCGGTACTCACTTACAATGTCGGGAGGGTTGTCTGGGCATGCTTCCATACTATCACACTCCACAAGGACTTCCACTTGGATGGACAGTGGTGCCGGATCACACCCCTGGGCAGACTCTCTGCGGTTCTTTGTCTCCTGGGCGATGGTGAGTGCTGTCCTCATTTCTTCAGGCTCTGGCTCACACATGGTAATGGATTGAGCTGTGGATCAGGTTGTGGCTGATGTATGGATCGGGGGTAGATCCTTTCCAGACACCTGGGGTCTCATTTATAAAACTGTGCGTAGGATCCCTACTAAAAGTTTACGTACGCTTAAAAGTAAAAAATGGCATACACCAAAAAATAAACTAAAATTAACCATCTGTGTCGCCAATTCCCTCTGTCTCCAGAATGTGCGAATGCACAGCTCAAAGTTTGCTTTAAGGTCTGCACATTCTCCCATCAAGTTTGTTTTTTATTGATCACAACCTTTGCGTGGAAACTGGCGTACGTACATTTCCAGCCCCGTTTTGTGCGTACGCACACTTTATAAATGAAACCCCTGATGAGTCAAGTCCTGGGGTCTCTGGAGGTAGTAGGTGGTAGTTGGCCCCGATTCAAATACAATAATTTTAGCATTTCGTCATTGTATAGAGTGGTGACGGTGAGATGGTAGAACTGTTCAGAAAAGTTCAATAAATCCACTCAGGCAATTGCGCTGAATTTAGCTGCATAATCCATTTTTAAAAGGTCCGGTCTTCTGTCACACTCGAGTTGCAGGAACACACGAAAATATGAAGATAAGGTTCAAAGGCTTTAATATTCCACACGGGTAATCACAACTACAGGCAGGCAAAAATAGCCCAAACATTAACCAGACTGGACAAATGAGAAATAAAATTGCAACTTAAACACACAGTGATGAAGCCAGACAGCTGTGATGACAATCAGTGACCATGGAAACTAAAGAGTGACAGGAAAACAAAGACAAAAAAATAAATGATATTCATACAAACGAAATGTCCATGAACAGAACCGAGATAAATAAAATCTTAAAGAATCTTTAAGAAATGTTGGTATCCCTGCAAGACCAGATTCTTTTTGTCAAAAGAAAAAAACGTCTCTCAGGCCATCCCTAGACTCTAGTTTGAAATCTTTTGGTCTACCTGTATAGTAGTAACAGTTATTTGTTTATCAGCTTTTCAATCGAAATTTTAAAAAAATTCTGATCTAACCTTTCTATATTTTTTTTTTTTGCACTTTGTAAGCCAAATTCCAGAGACATTGAAGTATGAACCCAGGTAGGCACTGTAATAAAATAAGATAAAGAAGCATTACCTCCTTAGGTGCAATGGGCCACTTGGGCTCATACTTGTCTTGGCTGTGGAGCTCCATATTGGTCCCAGAAGAACATTTTTCAGTGTTGAGGGGGTGAGTGGTCTTACCCACCAGGTTCTGCACTGACTTCACCATGTTCTTTAGGTCTTCTGGGTAAGGGGTGGGATAGCGCTTCAGATTAATCTCAACCTGCAGATAGAGGGAATTTAGCCCATATGGCAGCGATACGACCTGATGCTATGATGCTTAATGCTTTTTTCATTAATCACAGCTAACCAAATACAGCCGTTGTCCCAGTTACATCTGATATTAATATCTGTGATCAGATCATGTGAGATGAATGTTAATACCCGGTGTAAACAGGGACAAACACATTTGATATTTCACATTTTTAATTCCTAAGGGGACCTTCACTTTTCCTGAGTTGTCCTCTTCTTCCTTCTTGTCCTCAAACTCAAACGCCACTGTCATCCTCTGTTGTCTCTGCTCCTCCCAGAGAGTGGGATTAAAGCTGTCACTGTCAGACTGGTAATCTGAAGCATGGAAAACACACATCCATCAAAACATTTCATTCCAGTAAAATGTAAAGAAGACACCAGATTTACTGTATTCTCACCCTCATCATGCCGGGGCTGCTGAGGAAACATGTAGTTGGTAAGGACTCTCTGTTTGGTCTCAGGGTGAGCCTCTGTTTGAAGGGGAATAAGGGCCTTGGACTGAAAAACAAAAAGAACTGTTGTAAACAAATACAAATGTCAAATAAAATGTATTTAATGGCAGTATGTTTTATGACCATTTTTACTACGTTTAACAAACAATTAAATATAGCGGCCTCCTTAAAATATTTGGATAGATAAATGTATGAATGCCATTAAAATCCATTAAATGCCATTAAAAGTGGCCTTTGGTTCAGAATAATAGTAAAAGTAGTCAATTCTCGGGGGGGATATCATCAAGTTTGATGTGCCCAAACATTAAACAAAAAAATAAATGATATTCATACAAACGAAATGTCCATGAACATTTAATGTAAAATGTGGTTAAAAGTGTTCCAAATACTGTATAGACAATACTGTATAGACTCTGTACACAGTTTAAAAAGGAGTTCAAGATAACCTGATTGTCGGATAACCAGAGAGCAGCAAGATCTTTCAATTTAGTGAACGTGAAGGGAAGATTCTTTAACCTATAACAGAACATAAAGAATTAGTTCATGAGAACTCAAAAGGGTAAAACATGAATGTCAAAAGCCAAATGAGAATGTTGGAGGGAATTATTTAGTGTAGTTAAAATGGTATGAAGACCTATGATGATTATGTCCATTTAAGGGGCCCATTAACTCAGGTACTCTAATGGCTATGCCGTATTTAGTCTTGGTTAAGTTTAATTACTCTGCTTCCAGGTAATCGCAGTCAGAGCATCAAAACTGTCCGCACAGCTCATAAAGAGCTTTTTTTAATTGGGCTGTGGGCAGGCCAAGCACTTTTCTGATGTCATGCCCCATTACTGTGCCATTACGGAAAATAATAAACACCATCCTCACTGCTTTACATAAACCAATCAGGACTGTTCATCAAATCAAATAAGAGGTTTGAAGTGCTTTCTATGCTTTGATCATGTGCTTCATATTTTATGTATTAGACAATGTTGAAGATCATATGTTGATGTGATAAATGCGTGCACAGGGTGTAAAATGAGGAGAAAAAAAAACTATAGGAACATCAGGTGTTACCTATTGTCACTTAGATTGAGAACACGTAGCTTTGTCATCTGTCCAATTTCATCAGGCAGAAACTCCAGTTTATTGGAGCGCAAGGACATGACCGTGACATTCTTGCAGTTTCCAATCTGCAGCACAGGACAGGATATGATAGCCTTGGTAAGGTGCAATTGTGTCAGCTTTGTTTGTTGGATATCAGCATTCTCTCTTTCTCTCAGGTAAAATGACTCTTGTAAACTGTCAATACAGCGAGTGAGGTAAGTGAAAGTCAGCAGGGCATTACCAGACATTTGGTTTTACAGATTTTAGTTGCGCTGTAGTCAGCCACTTTAGTGGATCTCAAAATGTATGTGAACCACCATGTATCATTATATTTCATTTGATTTGTCTACATCCTTAATATTGCTTTGTGTAAGCAAATGCACTACTGGTCAAAGGTTTGGGGTCAGTAAGATTTATTTTTAAAGAAATTTTACTTTTACATTATTCTATTTGAAATAAACACTGTACTTCAAAGAATCTTAGAGAAGAAGAAGAAGATGCATTAAGATTTCCAGAAAAAACAACTTTTTTCAACATTGATAATAATATGAAATGTTTCTAATGCACCAAATCAGCATATTAGAATGATTTCTGTAGGATCACATGACACTTATGTTCTTTGCACTTTGCCGTCACAGGAATAAATTACATTTTAAAATACATTTAAGTTATCTCAAATTGTAATAAAAAAAAAAAAAAATATATATATATATATATATATATATATATGCTGCCTTACTAAGATATCTTAACAAGATGTTCAAAAACATAAAAAATCCTACCAACCATAAACATCTGAACAGTAGTGTAACTGTTTAACAATGTTCAAGCTTTGGCCCTATTAAAAAAGCTGCACACCATAATTTTAAACTGCAAAAAAAAACAGCAAAAAACTGAAGTGACCTATGTAAAAGGTATTAAGATTATATGACCACAAAGTTCTAAAGGTGCCTCGTTTTCAGAACCCTGTTAAATAATAATTCCAAAAAGGTCTGGATTTTACTGATCAACTGGTTATAGCTGAACAGTATTGGTATGCCTAAGCTCGTTACTGTTGTAGTCAAGCTTTAAAACAGTTTTAAACAACTATTTTGACAGTTTTAATGGTTTTGAACAGATTATATTAACTGGCAACCATCTAAAACTTAGCTGGTCTACAGTAGGACGTATTTTCAGCACAAAATGAGATAAGATATTTAAGGAATGTATCTTTGATTTCCATGATCAATTCTGTAGAATGAGCAGGACACTAATACTTACTTCCCGGGGCAGCTCAGCCAAGAAGTTCTCATCGGCCGCAAATGTCCGAAGATTGTGCAGGTAGCCAATGGTGGGAGGCAGGGCTTCCAGTTCATTACAGCTACAGTCAAACTCCTCTAAAAGTGATAAACTGGCAGATGTAAGAGAAAGCAGGTGAGGAGTGTGCAGTTAAGCAAGGTCGATGAATCCCTATTGAGAGCCGATTGAAAACACTTTATGAGATGATAAGATAAATTTATGCATCATGTGACGTCTTTTTGACATCATGTGAAGTCCAGCAGATAAAGACATAATTGCCTCAACTGTAGAGGATAACTCTTCTTCAAAAATTTTTTGAGTTTAGTTCAAGTTGAGTAGCATGTTAGGTGCTTTAACCAAAGTCCAGACCAAAGGAAGAGTTCACTTTTTTTTTGTTACTCACCCTCATGTCGTTCCAAACCAATTTGATTTTCCTTTTGCAGAATACTTTTTTGTGTAATGAAAGTGAATGACAATACAAATCATCAAGCTCCAAAAATGACAGCAAAAATGGCATAGAAGTAATACATAATTTTTTTTAACAATATAAAAGATTTGTCTGAGGAAGAGACAGACAGAAATTCTTTATTTAAGATAAATTAATTATACTTATAATATAATTATTTTTTATTTTCTTTATTTACAGAAAATCTAATTTAGTACAATCAATGTCATTTATCCTGTATATCAAGTGAAAGGTAATTAATAAATATATTTTCAGAAAGTAATCTTTCACCTTATGAAAACCATCCATAGAAAAACGGAAGCGGTATTGCCATTTTTCTGCCTGGACATTATCGGTTTAAGAACTTGTGGACATTCCCTTTAAATTCCCTTTAATTAAAAAAAATGGGTGAAACACCAGTAAAAAACAAACTTCATATTAATAGTGTATTGGGCCCTATTTTTATATATAGACTATTTTTAGAGTGTGTGGCTTCATATAACTTGGAACATGCATTGCCGATGCTCATGGTGCTATTTTGTCATTTTAGAGCTTGATATGTTCAGTTCCCATTCATTTTAACTGGAAAACAGTGGCCTGTACATTTACCAACATTTCTTCTTTTGTGTTTCATAGAGGAATATAAAGTCATAAGGGTTTGGAAGAAAATGAATGTGAGTAAATGATGACAGGTAAACTATTCCTTTAATATCCAATTGACATTTAAACATCCAATTGAAATGTTTACAATGCGCATACAACATATCCAAGCCTTAGAACATTCAATAAGATAAGTATGAGTGTCTAGGGCTCATATCCTTTTAAGACAAGGAACGAGTTTTGTAAATGGAAAATGAGAATCATGAGATATGTGGAACAATTGTCTCCACGTAACAAAGGTATGAATTAACAGAAGACATGTTAAAGGGATTAATGATGATTTTACTAAATATAATACACTGCAATGCAGTTCTGGTGGTTGTACAAAACAGTCTTATCCTATGAAATACTGGGCTCTTAAAACAAATCTTATGTTAGTTTATAGCATTTACAATGATCTGGTATATGCCACAGTGTTTATTGAGTCAAACAAGTTTCAGTGATTTTAGTATTAATGCATTTGGACCTCACATTAGTCATTTGGAAAATATACCTAAAATATATTTTCTTATGTATTTTGTTTCTTAGTTTTCCCTTTTATGTCATATTTTAATTTAATGAATTTGAAAGAGGTCAATGTAAATTTGTTAAGCTAAGTAAGGTCATTAGTACAACATTTGTACTAGCAGACCAGTCCATCTGGCCTTCCATATGTACAGCCTTCATTGTGTCTCTTTAAGCGAGATATGGATGCAAAGGTATGCCCTTGCCTAAATAAACATGCTGTGGCAGACGTGTGGGGAATACAAATGCTCGCTGGTCTACTTACCCGGTTTTGCCACGTGCACTGAGGTGCCCATTTAAGATGCATGTTTGATTAACACAACACACAGAACCGAGCAATGACAAACCAAGAAGAGAGATGCATGGAGTATAGTATCACAGGAATGAGGTAGTGGTGACAGCTATGATAAATGAAAAAGGCAGTTTGCAGAAAATATGACCTCTTAATTAACAGATGCTGTGAAATATGGTGTATACACCTCGTCCCTGAATTTCCCATTTGATTTTGCATTAACAATCCAAAGTCAAAACTACGAAACGGGTTTGAGAAGGTCAAATTCATTTCTGGAAGATTTTAAACATTTTATTAGACAAATTTGAGGTAATATTAATTGCATTGTGACATATCAAGCTAAATTAAAAGATTGTAATGTATGCTGCGATATAATTATCCAGAAAAGGTTGACAGTTTTACAGTTTAATTTGTTTTTTTTAAGCTTTAAAAACGTCCATGTGGATACTTCTACTTATATCCACTTTCAATGATTCAGTTCAGTGTAGAAAGGACTTTACTATAATAAGAAGCATACAATTTAATGCATTCTTGTCGAACAAAAGTATATTTGTTTTGAACAGTAGTGTATGAAAGACACAAATGGGAAACCAAACCAATAGATCAAACTATTCACTTACAAGTTATCAGATATCAATTTAAATTTTGGCTAAACAATGTATTGACTATTTATAGGGTTTTAAATAAATTGTACATTTTAATCCCAGAATCTTCTGTTTTTCCAGGACTCTATAGACATTTTCCCTAAAATATAGGTAATAAAGATGTCACACCGAAGTTGACAGTCAGCACTTTCTCATTCTGGGGTGAGAAAAACTGTCAGAATGACAGAAGCAGAGCTGCAGAATTGTTATATAATGCCCCAGATGGCAATTCACAGAGAAATTCAATACAGTCAGAGACTATAAGCTAGAGTTCAATGTCACTGAATGTCATCATAAAAAACTGTATATAAATAATGAAAAAGGCTCAGGTCATTAAAGACCTGCATCAGATATCTATAAACCACACCAAAAATACCATAAGCATAAAACAAGAAAAAAAAAAAAGGCAATAGAGGATTTTTTCAGGGATTACGATCTAAGACGTCTCAAAGGTATTTTCTGCCTTTTTCATTTGTCTTTTACACAGCTGGATGAGTTGTAAGTGAGTTACTAACCTTCCAATAGTGTTAGGCAGTGAGGTGAGCTGGTTGTCATCAACTTTTAATGTTGTCAACTTTTTCAACTTTCCTGTGACATTGTAAAGATACATCATACACAAGTTACTTTATATACTGAAACAAAGAAAGAAAAGAAAAGAAAAACAAGCAGTGGAACTTCACCTATTGAATCAGGTAACTGTTGCAGCATGTTGGAGGAAAGTAGTAGGTCCTCTAAGGACTCACAGCCAGAGATATCTGCATCTAAACTCTCAATCCTGTTCTTGGCCAAGTCTAAATATCGCAGCTGTCTCAGTTTCCCAACAGACTTTGGCAGACAACAAAAGAGATAAATGAAAAAAATCATATATTATACTTTATACATATATTACAGTCCAGTATCTATATTAAAATGTCATGTTGTCAACTTTCAATAGTTTCCAAAAAGATTGTCATCATTTACTGGCATACGAGTTCTTCCAACCCTATTAATGGAATGTCAAAATGATCTCATTATGTAATGACAAAATGTTAATTCAGCATTACTGATATTATATATGTATGAAATCTATAACAGGGTTGTCAAGGTATGCTGAGGTTTTGTAAATGCACTAAATGCTACTATTGAAGTCTGTTCTACTTTTGAAATTGCGAGTGGATATATCTGTGCTTACCCCTGGTATGGTTTGTAATGAATTGTTGTCCAGCCACAGCTCTTTTAAACTATGGATCTGCTCCAGCACTTCTGGCTGTAACATTAAAGAGGGTCATGAGACACAAAAGAACAATATATACAGTTTTGCATCACAAATGAAAACCAATTTATGAATGTTTATGAAAGCTTTATGGCAGGGGTGTCAAACTCAATTGCACAGGGGGCCAAAATTCCCAAAAACTTTAGGTCACGGGCCGAACAAGATAAACATTTATTGAAAACACTAAAACTAAACTTTTAAAACTTACCTTTTTTTAAATTAGATGTGAATAAAAACAGACAGAAATATTATTCTGGAATAAATCAACTTATACCTTAAATAACTTAAAAATATAAAAATATTTAAAAAAAAATTAAAATATATCCTGTCTAAATTATACAAGTTAGAAATAAAGTAAACAAGTAAGTAAAGTAAAAGTTAAAAGAACAAACATTCCAATTTCTTTACTCATGTCATTTTATATAAAACTTAAAAAGATTTATATATAAAAGATTTTGCTCTCCATAAAAATAAATCCTGTCAAAATTACACAAATTCAAAATATGGACATGCTGCATAACAAAACCTGGAAATCTAAATACAAATTTTGCTTTTCAGCAATAACAAATCAAATCATTCAGTTGAATTTGCTCTTATGTCATTTGTCTTATAGTGCCGTCTTATTAAATTATTTAATTACTGCCACATTAGCTTCACAAATGAGACACACGGGTATACCGGCAGTATGTCAGTAAACAAATACCGTATTTTCCCGCATATTACCCATGGGTTATAGCAGATTTTACAAACTATATCACAATTTTTTTTACACGTAATAGTATTTCAATATATTTGTTACGTCCCTAAGGACGTAATGTTTTGTTTTTTTGCGCTGTATTTTCTTTCTGCCGCTTGTACTGTCACTCTGACAGCTGGCGCTGATATGCTGTCTGACCTGTTAATCATGCAAGAAGACGTTCTGCCAAGAGGGCGGGCTCTTCTCATCCGATGATCAACACCTGAATTTCGCGCACAAGCACTGTGTACCGAGCCTGAACAGTTATGGATAATTGACAATAACATTCGCGCGGTACTAGCGCGAGCGCGAAGCATCATTAGCCACTTCCTGTTTAATACAGGAAGTGTTCGGCGAGTCAGCTGGAGCGCGGGACATCTCGCGGGCCATTAATAAAATGCTCTCGCGGGCCGGACATAATTACACGCCGGGCCGGATGTGGCCCGCGGGCCTTGAGTTTGACACCTATGCTTTATGGTATACACTCTTAAGCTGCTTTTCCACTGTCAGGTCAAACGGTTCTAAGAACAGTAAGTAATAGTTCTAGTTATATTTCCACTCGAGCTTCTTCTTTTCGCCAATCAGGATTGGTCACTTGTCTGTTGCCTAGCTAACAGTTTCTGTGTAGCTGGCCAAGCACACTATTTGAGCCAAGTTAATGATAAAAGTAAAAGAAATATCTGATCATCCTCCATAACACAGTCGTTATTTATCTCATATTGTCTATTAACTCTTGCGTTACCAACGCATCTGTATTATATTCCAAAAGGCTCCGTTATCAATCAAATGGAATGGAAAGGTTAAGCCATGAGAATGGTTGGCCAGATGGTGGAAAAAAGTTTCAGTATATCAGGGGTGCCCACACTGTTTTGGCTTGTGAGATATTTATAAAATGACCAAGTCAAAATGATCTACCCACCATAAAAATCCAAAACATATATTTATTTATGAATATATTGAGAATTCTTTATATGCACAATGTTGGTGTAACAAGCTAATGTTGGTGTAGCTTGCATAACTACATGGATTTTCGGAGGGAAGTCAGTGTAGAAGTTTTCATGAACAGTTCGAAAATGCTGCTCCACATTTCCCTTCTTCGTTATAGCGATGACAGAATGACGGATGAGGCACACGCACTTCGAAAATGACAGTGAAAAAAACCTCCCACTCCATATATGTAAGTGGTACGTTTTTTACTTCTTACTTTGTCCAGCTCCCCCACTGATTTTTATACCCTTTATTACGTTTTAAAAGAAATAAATTAAATCTTGCTAGAGTCTTGCAGCACTTGGCGCTGTTGCATGCACGGTGACCCATGTGTCAGAAAAGGTCAGATGTCAGACTGGCTGCCCTGTACGTCAATCAAGTGACACATTTCATAGTGAGGACAGATGATGGGCTGACATCTACTTTGTTAGTTCCATGCGATCTACCCTCACTACCTTTGCAATCAACGTATAGGCACCTCTGTTCTATATAATTAGAAATGTATTTTTATGAAAAATGTCTTAATTGCAAAATACTTTCACAATAAAACGTCTAAGGTTACGTATGTAACCATAGGTCCCTGAAGAGGGAACGAGATGCTGCATCAAAAGCGCTAGGGGAATACCTTGACGATAGTCTCGCGAAGCACTATGTGAACGATCGATCGACCGAGTGTGAGTGACAGTCGCAAGTCGGTGACGTCATGAACCAGGGTGATAAATATGCGCCGGAAACCGGTGACAGTAGCTTAGAGGAGTGTCTAAAGCAAGCTCAGAAGGCGCGAGGAGCTGAGGCTAAAGACGCAGCGTCTCGTTCCCTCTTCAGGAAACTGTGGTTACATACTGTACGTAACCTGAGAGGTTCCCTTTCAAGGGAATTTGTGCTGCGTCGAAAGCACTAGGGGAACGACACACCAACGATGCCTCAGTGACGAAGGCCGACGAGTGTCTTGTAGCTCACTCCGGAGCGGAGTTGAGGTCGAACTGATAAAACCTCACGAAAGTGTGCGGGGAGGACCAGCCTGCCGCATCACAGACATCAGACTGGGAGAAACCTGATAAAAGAGCCTTAGAGGCAGCCACGCTCCTAGAGTTATTTTTTAAAGAAGGGGGGGGGGGGGGGGGGGGTGCGAGCGAGATTGTTGATGGGTTCGCGCAAGATTGTTGAGACACCTTCTTGCCACGGGCACAGTGCCACAGCCGCCTGCTCACGACCCGGTCCGCGAATTCACTCCGTGGCCCGGTACCATTTCATCTACGGACCGGACAAGTCCCAAGTAGGAACCTTGGTCTGTACTGCAGGCCTCAGCCTGATGGTACCACGGAGGAAGCATGTGACCTGGGGGGTCCCTGCCAATAGACACTTACCACCCAGAGGTGCGTGGTAAGTGAACGTAAACCTTCAGGGTGGAAGGGGACAGTCCTGCAGCAAATTTTTCTTGCAGGAACTCCAGCACTTTGCCAGTCTGACAGGTAACTGGGTTCACCTGCTTCTCGTTACACCAAGAAGTGAAGAGTCTCCACTTCAGGGTGTACAGCTTCCTCATGGAGGGAGCTCTGGAGTGGAGGGTGGTCTCAACAAAGTCGGTTGAGAGACCAGAATTTATGAGCTGGACCCCCTCAGAGGCCAAGCCCAAAGTTTCCACAGTTTTGGGCAGGGGTGACGTATCAACAGTTCTGTCTGCCTGGGACAGAAAGCCCTCCCTGACTTGAATCTCCCAAGGGACTCCATCTAGGAGAGACATTAGATCCGCAAACCACACTCTGCCTGGCCAACACAGAGCAATCAGTGTGAGATGGACCTTGTCCCAGCGAACTCTCTCCAGAACTCCTGGGAGCAGAGCAATCAGGGGAAAAGCGTAGGTGTGCTGTAGCAACCCGTGCGGGATAACGCAGCAAGCTGCTGCCTGAGACCCGGCACTCGCTGAAAGTGCTTTACAGTGAGTGACTGGCCTAGTTAATTTCTTTTGATGGCTAACAGGACGGAATTGATGCGCACGGGGGACATCAGACATCATAACCGAAACCCAACAACGCCAAGGAAGGTGGTCCTCAGGAGAGGAGAGAGCACACTCTTCTTTGCGTTTAGCCTCAACCCCAACACTTGAATTTGCGCGAGAACAACATCTCGATGTTGAACAGCTAGTTGTGCCGACTGGGTAGAATAAGCCAGTCGTCAATAATTGACAACTTATGCATTGGAGGTGCAGCGAGGTTAGCGCTTTTAAAATATTTCCTAGACAGAGAGACAGCACGTGGTGATTCTCCATCATCCAGGATATTCAAAAATGAAACAAAAACAAAAAAACTGAAAAAAAGGAATACTGGAGCCTATTTTCAATTTAGAAGAGCACTTTAGAGTGGGTATTAGATATTAAATCAAACCACTTTATTGCGCATCATTTGAATCTTAAGCACAAATATAAGATGATGAAATCAATAACCACTTCTTATAAATAACCACTTCTTGCCAAATCTCAACATTCCAGAGGCCTTGATCTAAATGGAGTTTAAAAAGACCAAAATCTTCTGTGTGACACACAGACTCATTCAGTTCTTAATGGCTTCTCTCTGCTTTTCTCTCTCTTTGAGCCTCTGCATCTGTCTCTTCATGATCTCCTCAGCAAGGGCTTCAATTAAGAAACAATCTGCAGCTCAGGGCACCACACCAGTCAACATCTGCCGACATCACAGCAAGAGTCAGATATTCTAACAAATGCCTTCTGCTATCAGTGCTCAATTTTCAACACCCATTTTTTGAGGACTGTGTGTTGTTATAGAGATCTATCTCTGTAAAAGAATATGGCACCAACAGCTATACAAATTAAACTTCTAACTGTTTCAGACTGTGCAACTGATATGCCATGGTTACCTCATATGATGCAATGCATTAAAAAATACTTGATGAAACCGCTGAGTAAAATTTCAGTTGAGGATTATTCATTATTGTTAATGTGCTGTTGTTTTTCTCATTACAGATTTGGTACTTACCATGAAAGAGTAAAAGACAGGGCCTGAAATTATTTGAAATGAGATGTTTAACCTTCAAATAATCTACAATCAATCTACAATAGAATGTCAAACTAAATATTATATGAGCTGTTTAATTTTCTGTTCATTTACAAGGCTTGCCATTTTTGTAGCCCTATTAATAAAACTTGGAATTTGTCAGATTATTTTGACCTATGTCTTATATTATTATTAGGTTTAATAATAATTGACTTTTATAGTTTATAGCTATACAAGAAAACACAGGATTTGTTTCTCTAATGCAGTGGTTCCCAACCGGTGTGCCGCGGCACTAAGGGGTGCCGTGAGATCTTTTGAGGGTGCCGCCAAAATTTCGGAGAAAAAAAAAAAAAAAATCGCACTAATGTCACTCTCTCTTGGCGGGAGAGGGAGGGGACTACCGGGATAGCGGATATAGCGGAGATAACCCCCCCCCCCCCGTCAACAATCGCGCGAGGTCTCTCACCCCCCCCCCCCCCCCCCCCCCCGTCTCTCTCTATTAAAATATCTATTTCCTTATAAGGGTGCCGGGAACTTTTGAAAGGCTTTCAAAGGGTGCCTCGAACGAGAAAAGGTTGGGAACCACTGCTCTAATGCCTTCAAAAAGTACCGTAATGGGACTACATTAATAGGTTTCACCAAAAGTGGTAGTTTAAAAAAATACCGCTTTAAAGGGTTTGTTTTCAACCTGTGTTTTTCATTGTTAATCTTCTCGGTTGTTTTAAGTTCAGTTCTCCTCTGTTTTCTGGCTGTTTGTTGCTATGGTTGATTTAAGTATTCTGATTTAAGTATTTTCTTCAGGTGTGTCTCGTTAATGAACTCATCAGCTCCTTTGTTTACCCTCATGTATATAACCCTTCCGTTTCTGTCTGTTCCTTAATTTGCATTGTTTTTGTTTCTCCGTGTTATTCTCCAGCTTAATGTTTTGATTCTTGGCTTAAAGACCTGTTTCAGTATCTTCATTGCCGTGCACTTTCATTACAGCCACCAACCGTGACAATACCACTAATCAAGCGTGTAGCTCAAATAGATAAAAAGCTGAGCACAAATTAAAAGAGCAGTGATGGTGCTGCCAACAGGAAAGGTCAAAAGTTATTTGAAAAGTCATCCAGAACTGGAAAACAGAGACTGAAAGTCCAGACAGCAGAACCAGAAAGTGTTGATGGGTGTTCTCTTATTACTAGGGGGCTTTGAGCAGTAAAGTATGCTTACTGCAATGCCAAACCATCTGTTCCCTTTGGAAGCATTGATGCGCGCATGCATTTTTTCATCACCCAAGGACAAAGTGCCCTGGATATTCCAAATGTGTGTATGACACTGATACAAAGTTTAAAAGTAATTTCACAAGACTACAAACTCAAACTGTTTGGGTACAGTGAAGCTTAAAATAGGGCTGGGCAAAAATAAAATATATAGAACAAATATATAACTTAGTTGTAAACTAGTTGTGTACTCAAAGTTGATACTGTTGCACAAATATATACTTAAATGTATACTTTTATGCACTAAATTGTTAACCAATTTAGTCACAAGTAGTATTAAAATAGTACACTTATTAGTGCAAGTGCAAGTACTACAAGTGCAAGTAGTTTATCAACATTGTGGATTATTACAAATAGGTCATTTGAATAGAGCAGTTTTGAAAACAAATGAAATTATCACAAAGCAAAGTCATTTTTTAAGAAATCTGTTATTTATGGCTAATTTGGACTTCAACTGCCCCAGTTCTTCTATATACTATAACTTTCCCTCTCACAGACATGTTCATTGACTTATACTCAAATAAATGAAGAAACTGTCAGTATCAAGCACTGAAAGAAACTGCTATAGGCAAGTTGTGAGGGGGCTACCTGGTATACGCATGATAAATTCCCTGCCATTGTTTACTCCAGCTTGGGTGAGCCAATTAAATGCAGCTCAGTGGTGAACGTTCTGTCATGGCAAGCGCTGTGTGTTTGAAACTACTCATGAATAATGGATCAGCGCATGATGCAACCAACGCAGTGCAGCACTAGAGATCTGACAAGAGGCTCTGGGAATGGAGGCAATAGCTTTCCCAACCCCCTCCTGTATCACTGCTAAAGCCAAAATCCATGCTGAGTAAAGACGGAGTGAGGTAACAGCTGTCTCATTGATAAAATTATTCAATAGGAGAACATCTCTCTTACCAGTTCAGAGAATTCATTGCTTCCCAAGTCTAACCGCTCCAGTTGCGAAAGCCTATGAATTGACCTGCAACATGACAAGAAATAAAATTAAAACTCATGGATTGTTAAATGCACCTAAGTTTAGGATTTAAAAGACTAGTACATGCAATAAAGAAAATTCTAATTTACTCGAATATTCATGATGACATAGCCCACATTCAATATGATTCAAGTGGGCAAACACTTATCTCCCAATTTGGAAAATATTACCTCATACAGTCTGGATTGGAAGGAAGGATGGGCAGTATTATTGGTGGCAGATAAAAATAGTCTTGAACCAGGATATCCGAACAAGCCAGAAAGCATAAACCACTGTGTGCAATAAGTGTTCCTCTCTAAAGGAGTCCAGAGGTCTTCCTAACTGTGACAAATGACAATATAGACTCTGCTACAATGACTTTCTGCTATACTAACTCATGTCAAACATTGCTGAGGAATGAACTAAATGAAAAAACTAAATGAGATTCCTCTTCAAGGAAGATAAGAGAAGAGTTTTATATATTAATGCAATTATTTGAAGTAGCATTAAATTCAAACATCAATATTGTCTTATTTGCTCAGCTGTTATAGTAGGTGTACGGTACTGACAAAAGCTCTATCTCTTTCAATTTGAAGGCAGTGTAAATAAAGAAATGCAAATATAATTTTATCAAAATGCTTGAAAAGAGGTAAAGACAAAAATGAAGCAAAGAGGCATAACAAAAACAGCCTCTTGATGATTCTAAACAGCCACAGACTCAAGGTTTGTTCTACAACATACAGTTTTCCTTTGCTTTTTAATGTTATTTATTTATTTATTGATCCCATGTTATCAGGACCAAAAAAAATATTCAAAAAAACAATTAAGTGACTTACTTTGGCATAGTTTTCAGGTGATTCTCACGAAGCTCCAAGATCCGTAATTTAGACAGTCTGGGAGAGACAGTTAAATGTTTTTATAAGATGAATTCTTATAAACAAAATGTCTATCCTAAGGGTTTTTTGTTTCTAAAGCAAACACAATTTACTAAACAGTTCTTCCACTTTGTATATGGTATATGAGCACAAAAATATACATTTACTAATCACTCAATATGTAGATTAACAAGATGCATTAATGTACCCTTCTTGCTATACATTCTACTTGCTATTCAAACTTAGATCTATACCTGCCTGAATTAACTTTTTGTTAACATCTTCAAAAGGAGCGTGAAAAGATTGATTAAAAGAAAATTAATCAAATGCTGTGACAACCCAGACAGTCCGTGCAAATACGCAGTGTTGTCAGGGCAATTCGTTCTTAGTAAATTGATTACTTAGATTCTTTTAAAAACTAAATGCAACAGCCCTTGACCAATGTCAGCTGCAATAATGAATCGCCTTTTCCCCAATGCGAGTGAAATAACCATTAATTATTAAACCCAATATGAGCCGCAAGAACCCATTTATTCATGAAAGCTTTAGGCAAATCACTGCCAGAATCAGCACCATGCTGCTCCTTGGATACAAAATAACATCTAAAAATAAAAACACTACGATGTCAACTACAAGAATGAGACCGATTCAGGCAGGTGTGCTAAAGAGCTGTTTCACAATTCCCAACAGAGCAGGAACAGAGAGGCTCACAATAAAGCTCTTACCTCCCAAAATTGGCAGGCAGGTATTCGAGGAAGGCGTCATTTAAGAAGAGCTGTGTCAAGTTGAGGAGCTGGGTGAAGCCGTCTGGGAGCCTGCAGGAACAGAGAGGTGATCAGACCCTCTCAAAGGCCAGTGCCCTTAAGATTTGATAAGCGTTAAGTACTTCAGGAGTGGTGAGAGCCATCTGTAATCCCTCTACACTTCCCCTTCTACTGGCTCTGTTAGCATCCCAGTAAATGGAGTCACTTGAGAGTTGATTTAATCATAATATGAAGGAAAAGGCTCTCTGCAGAGACTATGCACTGGATCCTGAATCTTTGATCCTCTATGATAAACTTTCTGATTCAAAGCTCAGCTTCAGACTGAAGGCCAAACAAATAAATTGAGCTAAAAATAGAAATGCATGTCTAATCTTTCCTTGAGTGGAGTTTGGTTCATTTTTAAGGCATGATGTCTACTTACAATATTAGTATTAAATTAAAGCACAAAGTCAAAACTGTTTAATTCTAAAGCTATATGAAAATAGCTTGATTTTATATATACTGTATGGTCACTTAGTACTTATCTTAAGGAAACCAGGAATACAACGAATTACTTCCATTTGAGTGGAAACAGAATAAATACAGCCAGTCCATATACTGTATGATAAAATAAATTGTAGACAGAAAATCGAGTTTAGCAGAAGAAATATTTCAAATGACATGGTTCTTTATTTTCTTTTTAGTTATTATTTACATTTTACATTTTATTTACATAATTATTTCATATTTGAGGGACAATATGGAATACCCTTTTTTTTAATCATCACATTACAGCACCATTTCAATAAACTTGCAAAGGCAAGTAAAAAAAAAAAATGAGTTGCCAAACATTTTACCTAAAATCTATCAACATAAAATCTAAACTACAAAAAACTAAAAAAACACAGATTCGTCAACTATCCATGTGTGCATAATACAACAATAATCAAACATTTGAAGTCTAAAAAATGTGAGCAGCTCTACTTACTTGGCTATAGGATTTACACTGGCCTCCACGATTGATAGACATTTACAGCATTTGATGTTGTCTGGAAACTCTTGAATACCTGAAATAAAGACAGTTTTACCATGTTGATACATTTGAGGTACAATCATATACAATCATACCATTTGAACGACCAATGAATAAAAAAAAAGTAAATATAGAATAAATTGAGTTAAAGATATACCATTTTTACTAATATCTAACTCCTTTAGATTCACAAGGCTGGCGATGGTGGTTGGCAGGCTGGAGAGGTCATTGTCAGGCATGCTCAACTTCTTGAGCGCTTGACAGCTGAAGAGTTGCTGAGAAAGATGGAAAAATAGAGAGATCTAGTTGAAGATTGTGTACATTTTTTGATGAAACTCTGACTGTGTACTACAGTATATCCAGAGCCATCATCAAGGCCTTGAGGGAAGCCCTACCTGTAATAATTTCATTACAGGTCCCATGAATCTAAGCAATGGCCCTGATTACGTTCAGGTGATGTCCAGCTTGTTGGTTATAAAAAAAAGTGGATTTTCATACTACACTTAACCTCAAGTTAACATATATTAAATAAACCATAGTTTAATATAACATTTAACACTGGGTAAAACCATTTTATACCTGTATATTTTTTACAGGTGATTTAGGACAACTAGAGTGTTTACAACTCCACAGATAAACAAACTGTTATTTGTAATAGTTTCTTGACCCATGCTATATTTGTATAAATCATGTTTTTATCCAAATACTTTATAAACTTAATTAAAAATATCCAAGACATTAGATAAAATGTCCCAAAACTTTACATGATCATTTATTACCCCTCACTACCGTCTCATTTAATGTTTGATTTATTTACTCTAATAAATATGTAAGAAATAATTGACGACAGGCCATTAAATTATTAGAAACTAATGCACCAATCAGAAAATCAACAGTTCTATAACACTCAACAGTCCTATAACATAAGTATCTTTAAAATAATATTTAATAAGCTATTTTCAAGTCCAAGAATGCAAAGAAGAATGCAACAGCACCAAATACATCTTCGTGAGAATTGAGATGTGCTGCGAGTGTCGGCAAATTAATATTAAACAACATAACATCACAAGTAAATGTCACAGCCTATTAAAACATTTTCTTTCATACTACTTTATTTTCAACATTATTATCATTTAATTTAATATTTTTTCATTTTATTTTACCTCGTGTATTTATGAAAATAAGTAGCTGTTACTTATACTTTTGTCAATGTTAAGATTCATTTTTTTAATATGCCAATAAAAATTCTACTGGCTTTTTTCAGGTTATCATTTTATTGAAATGAAGTGAAACAAGTGGACAAACGTTTAATTCACAAGCCGTCATTTGTGAGCTTGAAGCAGGAATCTCTTACGCGAGAACGAGAAGTTTGAAAACGGCCTGTGGCATCTTCTGGGATGTTTAACAGTTCGATTATCTCAAGTTTGCATCCTTGATATCAATAACACAATACTTTTATGTATCCACTGTTCTTGCATTCTTGAGTATTCTAATTGAATTTCAGTGGTTGATGCTGATGGACAACGAGAACACGAGGACGTAAGATTGCTTAAGAACACATACTGAGAAACTCCCTAACTATCTTCTGTAAGGTTTCATAGCAATGTTCCTACAGATATCTATAAAACCATTTGAAAATTAGCCATATTTGTTTGTTCCTTGTTTGTTCAACAACATCACCCAGGAATAGTGCTTATATATTTTGTCACAAAACTCAACCATGTCACACAATCTGTTTGGTATTTTTGAGCTGACAACAATCTTGTAGTCTCAATTCATTCATTCATTCGTTCATTCATTCATTCATTCATTCATTCATTCTCTTAAGGGAATGCTACAAAAATGTATCATTGGTTACACATAAAATTTAATCAGAACAACTATTTTCAACAATAATAATACAAAATATTTCTTCATCATCAAATCAGCATATATAAGAATGATTCTGAAGGATCATGAGACACTGAAGACTGGACTAATGAATAACTGAAAACATGAATAACTTAAGCATAAACAGTGTTACACATAAAACTGGGTTTAGAATGGCACTGAGTTCAAGTGGGAAAATACTTAAACACTTATATAAGTAAATGCTGTAGACAAACTAATCAAAAATATTAATAAACATTTTAGGAACACTTTTAGTGCTTTATAAGGAAACAATCAAATCAGAATACACAATTTCATGTACAAATTTGCTGTACTGTTGTATAAGATGTTCAGGAATTGTTGTATCCACTGTTAGGCAGATATTACAAATGTTTAAGCTGACATTTAACAACTTACCTTAGGCAGCTCCTCAATCTGGTTGGCGTCAAGGTAGAGCTCTTCCAGTGTGCGCTCGAAGCTGAAGATCTCCTTAGGGACCTGCTGCAGGCTACAGTGGGAATAATCCAGCACTGAGATGACCTCCTCCTCCCCCCGGAAGCATCGACAGGGCACCAGGCGGCCGATGATCTTCCTCTTAGTAGTCATCTCCAGACACTGCACTTTAGAAAGAGAAAGGAAAATATTGTGATAGTTTATGACACAAATACACACAGAGAAAAGAGATTCATGTAAGTATACAGCTGATTCTCTAAACCACACACATATTCACACAAATCACTTTTTACAATATTAAAGCTGGTATCATTTAAATCTTAAGCACTGTACAACAAATTGCAGAGTACCAATGTGTCTCTATAATTGGTACCAAAAGCAAATTGTCTGGAGTTTGGTGTCTTATTCGAGCTGAGGTCAAGGTTTTTGTTCTCTGTAAACCTTACTATAGGCTATCATTATCTTTGCTTATTACATGACTCTCTAGAGTACTTGCTTCTCATTGGGAAATTGTGGCATTTATCAGTCAAATACTAATTTTATATTTGACAACTGCCCATAGCCACAGACAGCTGTTACTTTTATGTCTCTTGTATCACTCCATGGTCTCTCTCTTTTCAGTTGATATACCCCATTGCTGCCATTTTTGCATCTCAAGTTTTAAGTCTTATTCTTACTAAGTGATTTTTTTGTACAGAATAATATTTTTTTAAACCTTTTGACGCATGGTTGGAAGTTTTTTAGTTAGAGGTTATAACGTTTATGTATTTTTATGTATTCTTTTGGCAATATTGGTGTATGAACCAGAATAATCGAGCTTAATTTGCTCATGAGATTTTGTCATGGTTTTTATTGCCTTTTTTATGCCTTTTTCCCTTTAATTTACAGCAAATAAAAGCTGAGACCAGGCCAGACTTATGAGACCATCCCAATAAGCCCAAACACCACTGTGTGCACAACAGCTCCAACATCTATGAAGGAATTTACAGACCACAGTCACAGATTTCTGAATCACCAATTTTTCACTAAATCTATCAACCAAAGTTCCATTGCGAAAATCAAAATAATATATTAACTGGGAAAAAAACTGCCTCATCCTGCTGGACAGGGTGCTGTAATTGCATAAGAGGAGGTAGACCTTAACAGATGCCTCATAAAATGCAGCCCATCCCCTTAATTTGAACCATGAGATGAGCATCATAAGGCGATAAGAACAGCTGCACTATAAGAAAAAGAAAATCTGACATAAAGACTCAATGCTGTACTTCTGAGGTGTTAGTGTGCAGTAACCTGTGTCATAAATCAAAGCAGTTTATCTGATTTAGTTTATCATGAAAGCTCATTTAACACCTATGAGAGAAACCAGTCTGGGAGCTAATCACAAAAATCAGTCAGCGAAAAAGGAAGCAGTATAACACAAAATTGCTTATATCAATCAACTGCGACGAGATATTCCTCTACTGCCTCTGTCCTGACAAGAAGCCAAGAGAGAAGAGACACTACGTGCATAGTAATTTTCTTCTGGATTGAAACGCGCTGCTAAAACAATGTTTGAGAGGGCACTAGGGAATTATGTCTGAAATGAAAGACAAGCTGCGCTAATGCAGAGTGCTTTTGTCCCTTGCAAATGCAAATGTATCACTGATAATTAAAACATCCTCCATTCAACAAAGACAAGCAGCAGCTCTGGATGAATGACTACACAGTGGATTCTGGAGATTAAAATTTCAGGAAGAGTTAGAGTAAGGGAGTAGAATGTTTTAGGCTGCTATTGCTTGAACGGAACAATCTAATATTATCCTGCTGCTAAAAAATATGTAGATTTAAATGTAACAATTATGTGTTTGAATTACACACATAATTCCATCTATTTGGATTTACAGTTTTCACAATAAAAACAAAACTAACAAAATTGGTATGCATATTTATTGGTTTATATTTATCATCAATAAATCTAATGTCTTTAAATCTCATACATTAAAACTGACTGAATATCGCTTGTTCCACAGCTAACAATGTTTTCATACTATATAACTGAATAAATGTAATTGTTTTCACAATTGATTCTGAGAAATTTGAACACATGATTTTTTTTTACTTGAAGCATATATACTACAAACTATGCTATAATGCTACAATTAACTACACCATGATTCCTTTAGCACAAATATCTTAATCGGTTTCATGTATCATTTACTGACAAACATGCATCACATTACGTTTATTAGTTTATGATAAAACTCAAACCTCTGAATATTTGAAGAGTTGACCACACCAAACCTGAATTAAAAGAGAAGATATTTGTTCTTACTGTCTGAGTAAAAATGTTTTACCAAAATGTATGTATGTAGCAAATGTATAATTTGCTAATTTGAATAATTGGCTGGTCCAAAAATACCCCTTCATCTAGCACGTTGTGCAGAATGTAAAATAGTAATCTAAGCGGAAGGACATTTTATATGCATTTAAAATACAAAATGCATTTTACATTGTTCGCTTTTTAGTCAATGAAGTTCCTCATATGAGAAATATAAAGTTTCTTCTATATTATTGTGTGAACATTTCAGTTCCTCTCACTGATGATGTCCTCTTGAGAGATGTTACATATGAACTAAATCAATAGGCAAGAATTATGCAAGAAGAAGGAAGAGTTACAGGACAATTGATATGAAGTGAATGTATCAGATTAAAATAGACTAAATGTCTGAATGGGTGTTACAAAGGACTCACAGGCAGGGATCCAATCGCAATGTCTTTATTAAGAATGGTCGTACAGGCAGGGGGTCAGGGCAAAACAGAGAGCATTCGTGGTCAGTAATCCAAGCAGGGGTCAGGAAGGCAGGCAGAACAGATACAGAAACGGTAGTCCAGGCGAGAGGTCGAGGCAGGCAGATATCAAAGGGCGAGTCAAAGGGTGTCCTTGAGCCCCCACGGCGCAATGAAGGTGAAGGCCGGCGCCCGCCGGCCCAGGTGGAATCCCCCCTCCCCGGAGGGGGGCGCACCACCGGCCCGTCTCTCCCGCCCCGTCGGGGAGGTGGAGCAAGAGCGCGCGCGACGGTACCCGAAAGATGGTGAATATGCCTGGGCAGGGCGAAGCCAGAGGAAACTCTGGTGGAGGCCCGCAGCGGTCCTGACGTGCAAATCGGTCGTCCGACCTGGGTATAGGGGCGAAAGACTAATCGAACCATCTAGTAGCTGGTTCCCTCCGAAGTTTCCCTCAGGATAGCTGGCGCTCCCCACGCAGTTTTATCCGGTAAAGCGAATGACTAGAGGCCTTGGGGCCGAATCGGTCTCAACCTATTCTCAAACTTTAAATGGGTAAGAAGCCCGGCTCGCTGGCGTGAGGAAGCGAAAAGGCACCGCGCACCACCATGGCGGCACCCAAAGTTCAATGTTCCAGGGTGGTGCTGGGGGCACGGACCAGGCTAGTTCAGGCAAGGCTGGCGGGTCTGGGAGGTCTGGCAGATCTGAAAGGTCCCCGGACGTAGCCGAACAGCCGAAGAACCCAATCGATGCCGTAGGTTCCGGAGACCGAGGCGTAGGCGTGGTGACGACCTTCTGAGGTTGAGCCAGTGTGCCCGAGGACTGGTGCGGAGCCGGTGTGACTGAAGACCGAGGTGACGACGTCGGGATGGAAGAGCCCACTGGAGCCGAAGGGGTGGAGGTGCAGAGTGTAGTGGGGGTACCGTAAGTCCGTGGTGAGGTGATGACTGACTGAGGAGGAGCCGTTGGGATGAGGGAACCCGGTGGAGCTACCAGGTCGAGGGTCACGGGTGAAGCAGAGGACGGGAGGAGCCAGGACGAAGCCGGTAGGTCGACGGGCCGAGGTGGAGAGAAGGGGTCTGAGGCTGGAGGCGGAGTCAGGGATTCCCCGACTGCCGTTGAGGCTGGAGGCGGCAGGACCTGCGGCGGTACCATCCAGGCGAGCACCTGCAGTAGCGGTGCAGGACTGACGATCTCCAGCGGAGACAGGGCAGGAGGGCTGGCAGACACAAATAGGGACAGAGATGATAATGGGTGGGATAGGGTGGGAAACGGTACCTCTGGCTCTGGTTGGCGGGTCGTTGCAGGCTCTGGCTCTGGTTGGCGGGTCGTTGCAGGCTCTGGCTCTGGTTGGCGGGTCCTTGCAGGCTCTGGCTCTGGTTGGCGGGTCCTTGCAGGCTCTGGCTCTGGTTGGCGGGTCCTTGCAGGCTCTGGCTCTGGTTGGCGGGTCCTTGCAGGCTCTTGCTCTGGTTGACGGGTCCTTGCAGGCTCTGGCTCTGGTTGACGGGTCGTTGCGGGTCCAGGAATGGCAGCTCTGTGGAGCCTACAAGCTCTCACAGCTGCCATGGCAAAAAGCAAAGTCACAGGTGGCGCCGGCAGGGCGAGAGTCACAGGTGGCGCCGGCAGGGCGAGAGTCACAGGTGGCGCCGGCAGGGCGAGAGTCACAGGTGGCGCCGGCAGGGCGAGAGTCACAGGTGGCGCCGGCAGGGCGAGAGTCACAGGTGGCGCCGGCAGGGCGAGAGTCACAGGTGGCGCCAAGAAAGTCTTTTTTCCTACCTTCCGGCCACCTCGACGTCTTCGGCGGCGATGTGTAGACTCGGTCGCTGGGCTCGGTCGCTGGGCTCGGTCGCTGGGCTCGTGAGCGCTGGCTCGGTCGCTGGGCTCGTGAGCGCTGGCTCGGTCGCTGGGCTCGGTCGCTGGGCTCGTGAGCGCTGGCTCGGTCGCTGGCTGTGGGGCGGGACTGGCGAAATCTTCGACAGGGCCAACGGTAAACAGAGACCCGTTGCTCACCAGCAACCACTCCACGTAAGCTGGGAAATCCCTTATAGGACCGCCCGCTGGAATCCTTCCTCTGGTCGCCGTATTCAACCCGGAGCGGTAAAAACTGCAGAGCGCGTAATCCGGGTAGTCCGTCTGGTACTCCAGGTCGAGGAACTCCTGGGTGTGGATCTCCAGTGAGCATTCCTCCTGCTTTAGTAGGAGCAGGGCCACAGCAGCGGGGAATTGCATGTTTAAAAAAAAAAAAAAAAAAAAAAGGTCCTGGTCCGTGTATGCAGGCAGGAAAAGACAGCTGGATCTGTAGAGGCGAAGTCTTCTGTAACACAGGACTCACAGGCAGGGATCCAATCGCAATGTCTTTATTAAGAATGGTCGTACAGGCAGGGGGTCAGGGCAAAACAGAGAGCAATCGTGGTCAGTAATCCAAGCAGGGGTCAGGAAGGCAGGCAGAACAGATACAGAAACGGTAGTCCAGGCGAGAGGTCGAGGCAGGCAGATATCAATCGTAAACGTTATTCCAGGCACAAGGTCGGGGCAGGCAGAACAGGATCAAGAAACAGGTAACAGGCAGAATCAGAACAGATAATCAGGATAGAAATAAACACTCAGAATGATAGCTATTGCAAATCGAGACTTCGCCGAGAGTGTATGAATGAAGCAGTCTTTTATAGTCTATGAGATTGGTAACAGGTGGCATGAACAAACAGACATGATGGAGTCCAGCTGTGTATGTGTAATCAGTGCAGTGTGATGGTTCCTGGGAAATGTAGTGTGTAGTGAAGTGTCAGTATATGTGTGAGCTCCATCTGGTGGCCATGGAGGGGAGCACAGAGCTCATAATCAACAATGGGGCTTAATTATTTCACAAGTCCACTCCAAATCATGCAAAATCACTTCAGACCTCTGTATCTGTTTGATCTGGTCTCCTTATAAGCTTAAGATCCTCCGATCTGAATGACCGTCACATACCGAGAACTGTCAGCAACCATGTAAAAGGAAAAACAAAATGTTTCCGTGGGGATTGCGAGATAACAAAACAATGACCAGAGATAAATGGTTTTCTTTTAGAAGATGAAGAGAGATAGATGATCGGTTCTGATAAGATAAAGTCATGTTCACCCACAAGAAAATAAAAATGTCTCAGATAAGATAGCAGATTTTTCTCATCTGATTCATCTGATATGTGAACCCTAACCATTTTGGATCCTGAAAAAGGATAATGCCAAGGTGCCACTACAGTCATTACTGCAGCTGAATGAAAATGAGTTTACATAACAAAAGCCTGAACTGAACTGGAAACAAAATGTATCATTATATAATACACTCAAAACATGCATATTAATGTTCAATTTCTATGCATGAGACATTGTGAAGGGCAAAGTATATAAGACATGCTACTGAAAATGAAATAATTAAAAAAAAGGAAAAAATACGCTACTGATCAAAATGTTTTGGGGTCACAAATATATTTTGAAAGAAATTTATACTTTTATTTAGCAAGAATATATCAGATTGATCAAAAGTGACAGTGAATACTAATACTTCTCTTTAAAATAAATGCAGTTAATTTGAACTTTATATTCATCAAAGAATTCTAGAAAAAAATGGAATACAGTTTCCTCAAAAGTATTAAGCAGCGCAACTGGTTTCAGTGTTTCTCAAGCATCAAATCGGCATTAGAATGATTTCTGATGCATTATGTGACACTGAAGACTGGAGTAATGATGCTGAAAATTCAGCATCACCATCAGAGAAATATTGTCTGTTATGTCTCTGTCTGCTGTTTCCTCCCGTGATCTCCCAGTGTTTTTCCATTCACCTGTCTCGTAATCAATCACCCCATTAGTCTTGTCAGCTGTGTCTAATTAACCCTTGTGTATATCTACCCAGTGTTTCCTTCAGTGTTTTGTCAGTTGCTGTTTGTACTATGTCATGTTTCTCCCTGTTCCCGGTCTCCTTGTACTCATTTAGACGTTTTGCTCAAAAAGTGACCCCTTGTTTTGTATTTAAAGTTTTTAAAGTTTTTTGCCATCAAATGACTCTACAAACTGCAGCATGAATGATCCATAGATGGCAGCAATAAGGCTATAATGCATGGAACAGGTGGACCGTCCCCTCGAGGACCAAACCCAGAAGTTTTTAGATCTGGAGTGCCTAACCACCTTCCCAGATGACGCATTGAAGGTATTTGTCTTTCAGAGCCTCAACCTTCCTCTGTGACCTCTCCAGTGCCTAAGCCCTCTCCTGACTGTCCCCTTGTGCCCGAGTTCTCTCCAGAGCTTGAACCCTCTCCTGATTGCTCCCTAGTGCCCCAGCCCTCTCCTCTGAGCGCTCTTTAGTGCCCGAGCCCTCTCTTGAGTGCCCCCTAGTGCCCGAACCCTCTCTAGTGCCTGAATATACCTTTGAACTATTGCCTGTCCCCAAACTCACTCCAAAGTGCCACCTTAACCCCAGAAAGAGACACCATCATAAACCCGGGAGTTTCTACCAAATTTTTTTTGGAATGGTGTCTATAGGCAGGTGGGGCAATGGAGACGGAGCCGCCCTGGCTCCCTGAGCTCCCAGCACCACCCTGGAGACCTACCTGACTGTTCCTGACTGTCATATTTCTCCCTGTTCCCGGTCTCCTTGTACTCCTTTAGACATTTTGCACAAGTAGTACCCTTTTGTTTAGTATTTAAAGTGTTTTAAGTTTCATTATTAAAGAGATTTAAGTTCATCCTCATCTCAGTGCCTTCCTCATCCAACGCACAACTCGTGACAAATACATTTTAAAATAAATTAAAAGAGAAAACAGTTATTTTAAATTGTAATATTTCACAAACTTTCCTGTAGCTCAAACAGTAGAGCGTGGCGCTTGCAACGTCAAAGTCATGGGACTGATTCCCAGGGAAAGCAAGAACTGATTAGAATGTTAATGTGGATCTGGAATGCAATCAGTCGCTTTGGATAAAAGCATCGGCCAAATGCATAAATGTAAATATTATAATTATGTTAATGTAAATTTCACTCTATTTGAGATCAAATAAATACAGCCGTAGTTTTCATGAGACTTCTTTCAAAAACATAGACTTTTGAAGGGTAAAGTACTATATATACACTATAATCCTGCTTTCAAAGCAAATATTTGTTATTTTTGCCTTAGCAAAAATGTTTAGTATGTATAGTATATAATTTGCTAATTTGAATAATTGTCTGGTTTAAGCATACCAATCCATTATGCATGGACTTGCAGAATGTAAAATAGTAATACGCAAGGATATGTTTTCAACATCAGGTTAAACTTTTCATTTCATTTATATTCTTCATATGTATGCAAAGAGTATACAAACACTTGCTGGTCAGTCACACAAATATACTCTTTGAGATGTTTAGATTCAAATTGTTAATGTACTGATTCAAATTTCTGAATATTTTAGCACAGCACTTTAATATACCACAATACAACCATATTTTAAGATTATTTTTAAAAAAATTGTTGAAAATTGTTCTTGAAAAGACATGTGAAAACCTGATACTGTGATACTATTTGGACTTTCTTCTGTCTACAGATTATTAATTAAGTGCATTTGAACCACCTTCCTCTCATTATTGTTATTATTATTCCTCAGGAGGAAATGTTTGGTTGATTGCTACATTAGACAAATTAATTACAGCAATCATCCACTGTTTCATGTGTTTGCCAGTTTGCTGTGGGTACACACGTGCCACAAGTTGGGTAATGAGAGCATCCTTGACTTTAGTTCAGGGGAGACATGGAGAGCTGTTATGTGAGAGATTCTGACTATCATTGTTGTCTTTCATTTTCAAAAATTAAAATTAAAGTATGTTAAACACTAAAGGACTGGACAGAAGAATTAGCACAATCCAATTACTAAAAAAAACAACATCAAGATTTTAGGTTATGAATAAAGGACAGTTGGGCTTATTTGTAATTTAATCGTGATCATGATTTCAGCTTCTCGACTAATTGACCACAATCTGCGACATTGGCCTGATAGTTATTTATGCTGAATTTAAGCCTTTCCCTTGACTTGAATAAACTCGACTAGACTTGACAAGGCTTGACATGACGACCGATGACGAGAATTCGACAATGAAGCAGGACAAGACAGAAAACACAGGGAGAATAAATGGGGAACATACAGGGAAGGTAATGAGGGAGGACAGGTGGGGCAAATAAACCAATAACGTGGAAACTAGACGGGCGGGGTTACACAATGACAGGATATAACAAAACATGACATGAACACGCAGCCGAGTGTTCACACAAAACAAGACAGCGCACAGCCAGTGCAAGTACAAGCTGCACGCAACGCCGCACAAGACATGACATGAAAGCACACGGCTGATGCAAACATGAACCACGTGCTACAACAACTGACGTGGACAAGAGAGCGCGCAGCCCGGGCAAACTCGAAACCGAGCACACTCACATAACATGACTAAGCACACAAGCACTCGTCTCCTGCGCTCACAACAGAGACAAACACACGGAGCATTAATGTCAAAAACCCCGACACAAAACCGAGACCGAACAAAACCGAAGTGCCTGGATCTGAACACCACGCCCCGCACAGAAGACATGTCACAGAGAGAAGAGTGCGCGACTCGAGCATACTCGAAGCCGCACACTCACACGAAGACAGAACAAAGCAGTAGTTCAGGGTGTTCACAAAACACAAGAAAAATGCAGTTACCCAACATCTATTCTACATACAAAATCTGTTTTTGTTTTATTAAAAAAATGGTAACATCATTTGTTTTTAATATTATTGCATTGGAATTATTATAATTAATATTAGGAATTCCACTGTTTTAGTGTTAATTCTTAAGGTTCTACCTTAGATTCTTAAGGTTTTACCTGTTTTCATAATGTAATAGAGATTTGTGCTTGGAATTTTAAAAAAGGCTAAAATTCTTATGTTCTCATTTGAGAATTTTCTTTTTACAAGAGTGAAGAATAATAGTGATTACAATTTTTGAAGTAATCTGTATTATCAGTTTAACCATACATCGCGTGGACAGTGTGGAGGACAGACTTATGTCCGTTAACTGGTCACCGGATGTTTTAAATATTTAAAACATTTTTGAATCACATTTTACCATCATTATTTAATTTTGGTCCTGCGGTATGATAGATCCCTTTTTACAAGTACAAACATTCTGTGCAGTCTTGGTTTATTAATTTAAAAATTAAAATGATACATTTAGTCTTCACATTTTAATTTTTAACACCGAACCTAAAGATGAAAAAAATCTTTACTTTTATGTAAATGATTACTTTTATGACATACATTTTGTAGAACATCCAAAACATGATAGGACTGGACTAAATGTGCTTGGCTAAATGTGCTAACTGCATGTGCATATAGTGGTATATGATGGAGTTGACAGCTTGTACAGAGCTTATAAGATGTTTAAAGGAGTCAAAACAGTGGCAGTGTTAAACTCTGTCATACACAAAAGATCTGCGGACATGGTTCTCAACATCACAACTATAATGAGGAAAAAACAGGTATGCTTGAGCATTCTGTTTTTTTTCTTTTTCTTTTGACATCATGTCCTGTTTTTGGTCCGGGTACTACTAAGCGGACCTAGATTCCTCTTTTTCTTGGTCTTGTTTGTTGCGCAAAAGGATTCGGATGCCAGCATTCACACTAATTCAAATTGAACCAGGGTTTGTTTTAATCGAACCAAACATGCCAAGTAATAAAAGCTGCCAAATAATGGAGTATAGTATGTCACACCACAGGACATTATTAGCTCAACAACATTAGCTTCTGGATGGGTCAATGCTTCCAACAATTTCTGCTATCTTTTCAAAACACAAAATAATTATGGAGTAAATAAAATGAGATTCCAAAATCAGATTACTTAATTCTCACATAATCTAGTTATATAATAGCAATAAGATTTAAATACCAAATCTATATTGTAATTATATTCACAGTACAGCACAGTCTGTATAGGGCCTTCTTGTTTTTATAAAACAGTTACAACATAAACATTTTTTCAGTAAAACATTAACACTTTTCTAAAAATGATTGTTAACAGCACGTTGCTATGCAACATAAAATAACGATCCGCCATGGGAAATGTGCAGTGAAATCTGTTGAATCGTGGAATATAACATGACTGGATGACTGTTCTGACCAATCAGCATTCGGAACTACAACTTTACATTTAATGACTTTAAATCCAACATAGAGCAACAACATTTGTATCCAAAAGGAAAGCAGGCAGCTGAGTACATACACAAGCAAAGTCTTGAGTGATTTCACAGAGTAGCCAGATCTGCCCAGGGTGCTATGGAAACTGCATGACGCAAGAGCTGCTTCTGCAAAGGCGAGAGGACACATTCACAAGTTTCCCAGCTCCGCTCTAGCAAAATGGCTTAATTTCTGTCTTGCATTCGCCTCACATAAAGACATCTCAGATAATTCACAGCCATTCCCATAGAGGATAACTCTAATGACTTTGGTGAAGCCAGGCCGCATTATGTGAGATCTACAGAGAGAAGAGGTGCCACAAGATGAAATGCTATCAGTGTCGCTCCTCAGCCGATGAATGAGGCTACATTCATCCTGCCGAACAGACCTTAACACCTCTTCTCTTTTATAAAGGTTATTCATTTGACTGAAGCAAAGAGTAAAGACATTCTTTTAAAGGGAATAAAATGCATATGGCCATTAAAAAGGCATGTATATCTAACAACTATTCTCAGAGACACAGGCAGCCAGCCTGACACAAATTGTCCATAACAGATGAAAACTGTTTCCTAGGAAACCATCTCTAGGAGCTGAAATATATTTTCTTACAATAATTTCACACATTCTTCTCACAGTCAGTAATACAAACCATATAAAGGTCAAAGATCACTTTCAAGTTTCAGCTTCTAAATCAAATGTATATATATATACATACCACAAAAACACACACATACACAGACATATATTACGTGCTTTCCGTATGTATGTTGATCAATATGCATGAATAAAAGTGATTGTCTCTTTAGAAGGCTTGGATTAAACCCCTAGTTTTGGAGCAAAGTTTTAGTGGAATGGACTTTCAATGGAGGGCCAATCTCACAGATTTAATAAAAAATATCTTCATTTGGGTTTCAAATATAAACAAAATGGGTTTATGGGTCTGGAACAACATGAGGGCGAGCAACTAATGACCAAGCTTTCATTTTATTGTGATCTAACCCTTTAAAAAACTAAACACATCACATTGGGAATTCAAACAATTAAATTCAAACAATTTGCACTAATGTCCAATGCTATGACTTTACTGCAATTTGTTTAAGCATTATTAGTAGGTGACTGCTCTTAATTGTTAAATGCATTGATTTCATTGATTTCATTCGGAATATATTAAAATGTTAGTAAAAGACAATAATTCAGTATTAGCTCCGGTCCAGTAAATAATATTAAAATATAAAACTTTGTTTTTAATAATACATTAGTAAATGTTCAAATTAACATCAAGACTTAAGAACTACTCCATGCCACGGGTGATCTGGTCTTGTGTTTTTGTGTTACCATTAATTCTAATTAAAATAGAGCTTCTGATCTATTCCAGCGCAGCAAATGTGAGTTTTGTTATTGTGAGTGAGTCTGCCATTGATCTCCTGGGAGTCTTGCCTCGGGACAGTTATGCTCAAGGGGGAAACAGAGGTTTATATGAGCACATCTGCACATTAGTACAGAAAACTATTCCCCAAGATGTCTGCACAATTGTAGATCTTCAAAATGCCAGGTAATTAGCTTTTCTATCAGGTTTTATTCTGAAAAAACAAAACAAAAACAAAAAAACAAAGCATGGCTTATATTTTATATTTCTAAACCAATTTCTTTCCTATAATTTTCTATCCTATATTTCCTACAATTTCATCTGCAGATATATCAGCACATTTGTATTTTTATTGATCTTTTATACTCATGGCTTGACTTCCTCTGTTATTGCTACTTGCACTGCCTGCCAAATGTTTAATGTGATGTCACGTGATAAATGCAGGGAAATAGTTTTAGAGATTTTAGAATTAGAGACTCACTTCGAAACCTCAATTGAGGATAGTAAGAATGCATACGGCTGTGGATGCAACTCGTTTAGTGAAGCCCGTATACTGTTCATTTCCTGTAGCAGAGACCCCAATTGGGTGATTATAAGACAGCATAGTCACGGGACTCTTCAGTTCCTTTCTAACCAAAACATCTGACCTCCACTCAGTGGAGTACCCTCTGAGAAACAGGTTGAAAGTGCCCTAGATACTGGCAAATCTATAGTACAGAACGAGAAAACAGAGCCACCTAGGATGAAGGCGTAGCCAGGAGGAGGGTGGAGCCAGACAGAGCCAAAGGCACAGGCAGGCTGACAACTGAATCTCAGTTGGACTCTTTGCAGCGGGAGGACGCACCTTATGGGACGGGGAGCTAATGTTATGTGTCTGTCTTGTCGTTGTTTACTTCCTAGTTCCCTATGTGCACTCCTAACAATGACCGTAACAACTACTTCTACATATGCATATATTAAGTTTGCTCAAGCAAGTGGCAAAACAATTAAACATGTTAATATGAATAAAATATATGTTAAAATTTATAATTGGCAAAAACAGGCAACTTTCTCTTCCATTTAAATTTTTCTACAAGAAATCCTGCTGGTCATAAAGATCTTTGTCTTTCGACCTCCATGAAGAGACTCCATGCGATTTATTATGTCACCTAGTTTATCTAAATGTGAGATAAGGTGCAGTGTGAACGCTTTAACCTGTTAACATGACAAAGAAAAAAAACACACACACACTGCAAACGAAGTATGTGTGAACCAGACGTTAAGAGTTGAAATTTGACTAACTGGGGCTCATGTCAAGAAGTCTCCTTGCCACCTCACGTCACAGAAGTCAGGTCAATCTAAGCACATAGCACACACTAAGCACACTCCACATTATTTCACCTAGATATCCTAATATAGAGACTGTGTCTGTTCCCTAAACAAGTAAATACCAAAAACTGCTGAACCCATTTAAGGGTAAAAAATGAATTGATGTTCAACAAATAAAAAAATAGATACAATACAGATAAACTAATGATAAAGTTCAATTTAATGTGTCACATGTCACGTGTCAAATTTAATATTGACACATGGAATCAACATTGATGAAATTCGTGTCTTCCGTATACTCCATTTAGCCCAGGCTGCAAACCAACTCCTTGTTAGAAATATGGTAGAACTATCACTTCTACTCCTAAAGATTGCTTTATAAATAATCTTACTGTTTTGTTTAAATTCCTCAGCAAACCACATAGCTTAGAAGAACTTGATGTTGCAGCAGAAGCTCTCAACTCTCTGTTTGTCACAATGCTGTGTTGTAGAACGCACACGATGATGAAGGCAAAAGACAGTATTTAATAAACCCACACGCAATAATCCACAAGAAGAGACCAGTTTACAACACATCTAACATGAACAAGCCGACAGCAATAAAAAGAAACAGAGGAACTTAAGAAGTATACAGGCAAACGAGGATAATTAATAACACGCACCTGAACTGAATGACAAAATCAAATTAGCCACTATAACAATGAACTCAACAGGGGGAAAAGTGCAAACAGAAACTGAGAAAAGTCCAAACTGATTTAAATTGTGACTCTCTTTTCCAGCACTTTAGTGCTCAAAAAACACAACCGTATTTATTACAGGTATTTATTTGATGCAGTGGCTAAATTAGCAAGAAATTGGAGATAAATCGGAGAGAAAGTATTACCGGGAAACTGTCTACTACAGTATTGCAGCAGACTGTGCACTGTAGAGTGACCCCCAGACAAACAATTCCATTCATTCTTTGTTATTCTGTCAATCTCTTATTTTATCAAAATCAACAACACGTACTCTATGTTAGATCCTGTACTAAGTAAGCTACTGAGAAATGCTTCCAGAAGTCATAGATCTTCTTCTTGATATTATTAATTCATCATTATCATTAGGATATGTCCAAAAAATGTTCAAGTTGGCTGTTAAACCTCTCATTAAAAACACTCGATCCTAGAGAATTAGTTCATAACAGAGCAATCTTGAATCTCCCTTATCTGTCAAATGTTTTAGAAAAGGCAGTATTCTCACATCTGAGTTCATTTTTTATAAAAACAAATGGTTAAACATTTATGTTAGTAAATATGTTAGGCATTAGTGGAATTGCATCGGCATGAATGAAGAAGTATCATTTTGATCACAAATTCAGAATGGAGTACCACAAAGCTCAGTACTAGGACCCAGACCCTTTTCATGGTTAGTTAAATCCCTTGGAAGATATGATTAGAAATCTTGCCGCTAGTTTTCACTGTTACACTGATGATACTCATCTCTGTATTTCTTCATGGCCTGACAAAATATATTCACATAACTAATCAATAAATATATATATAGAAAACTAACATAATACATAATTTATAAAGAAAATATGGATGACATAGTTTCCTACTGCTAAATTCAAAAAAAAAGAAAGAAAGAGGTTTTCATAATTAGACCAAAACAAAAAAAAACTCCTCACATACACATGCTTTCAACCAGAATGTGTTTTTTGCCACAACGGGAAATGCATTTCTGTTCTTGATGGCTAAGTGGTGCCATAACTACAGATTTTCACAAGTTATAGGCTGGACTTACAACAGTTTGTTTCATGAGAATCAGTTCAACAGGAGCAGCAAAGAAAAATACTATCAATAAGATTTTAAAAATTCACATTTGCATTCACCAGATTTAGGAATCAAAAGCCTATGTAAGCATTTATTGTTTATGTAACAGCTAGTAAGAGCTCTGCAGGTAAAACCTCCCTCCCCTGGCCTCAAGAGGTGCACTAGCGACTGCCACTTGGGGCCATGTTTTTTAGATACATTCCAGTAGAGCCGCTGATGTCCCGTACCACAGATGACAAAACTTTGTGATGGTGCTAAATGTATCTGTTCTTTTTTTTAGGTGATCGCACCAATCAAGTCACAGTGGTCTGAAGAAGCTTGCTGCTGTGAGTCACTCATCATATTTCAAAATAGATCTGTGGATTACACAGTGTTGGCTGAATATGTTTAGTATAGATTTAAGAAGCCTCTAAACATTTTTTTCCCCTTGTTGACTGTAATTAGAAACATTTATCTTGTGTCAGCATGTTGAATTCCTTATGTCAATTAAACAAAATATCAAGTAAATCTGCATATTTGTTTAAATAATTATTTGAATAGGCTATGTAAGGAGCTGAAGTAAGCTACTAAAACATTATTCATTAAAACTAAATAGTATTTCAAACCAAGACAAGAGTTGGGATGGCACACAAGAGCTTGTTAGTAGTCTATGCACTGAGTAAAAACTGAAAAACACTGAAAAAGAATCACAGCATGTGAACTGATGAAATTACAGAGCAATATAACTCACACATGTAAAATGCCTGGCATAGATATCTGTTAGAAAACACGAGCACAAAAAAGTCTAAGTATATGGGTACTTAAAAGTATAAGCACAATATGTTTTTTGACAAAGATTAGTCTATCGACTAGCCCTGGAGTCGCAACCCACGGCTCTTTCATCCCCTTCACGTAACTTGTAGCAGCGGTCCGCAACCCCGCTATCCGCGATCGGTCCACTATCACTTTGAACGATCAAAAATATGGGGTCCATGGCTCTCTCAGACAAAAAGTTTGCCGACCCCTGGACTAGTCGCTCGATTAGTCTAACAACGGTTTCTGAGGAGCGGGTGAAGGATCACTGCGCGATCGGTCTTTTCAGTTATGACAAATTCCCATTTGTTCCCTTTCTAACTCCATGTTTAATTAAGACAGCAAATTTAGTTTAGAAAGCCAAGTCCCAGTAAACACAGAACGTTCCCCTAACGTTCCCATTTAGTTGCCATTTGGCTATTTTTTGGGGAACCAAATAAGAATGTTGAATATTGGGTATTTCAAATTTCCATTATGAAGGACAGACAATAATTGAAATAATATATTATAGTATAAATCTTAAATATTTGTCAAGATTAAGACTTCATGTGTTTTAAAAATTAGATCAATATTTTATTTGAATGGACCCTTTTCACTTGATTAGTGTTATGGGTGCGTGTAGCAGGAATGCTCGAAGACGTGGGTACCAGGAACATAGTAGTTTTTATTTAAACCAAGGCGTACAGGCAGGGAATCACACACACAGCGAAGACACCTGAAGAGTGCACAATGGGAACTAAATATACCAACAGTGATTAACCAAAAGACAAACACCTGTGATGATTAGTGATGATGGGAACGGATGAGTGACGGAGAGTTCTGGAACAGAAAACACGTGACCACAAAAAGGCAAAATAAGAGTCCTGGGTGACCGTGACCGTGACAGTTAACCATGTAAATCTGGTCAAAGACATGGGAATACGAGAGGATTTTTATAACAAGCAAAGGATGGGAAACAAAACTTAGGTAAGTGATTCGACACGGACGGGTGCGTAAAGGACCTGGAAGATTCATAGAAGGGACCCTGATGTGAACAACAGATGGCAAAACAAAAATCATATATAATATTTGCTGTCACCTCCCATTTACCACAATAGAAGTTAACCCAACTATGACAACTTCCGTTTCTGAGAACCCCAAGCTTATTTTTTAATTGCATGCCAACTGAATTACAATCAAGCAACCTGAAAACACATCAGCTGCAATTGAAAAGTTCATAAAAGGTCCACGGTGTATTTCAATTAAATTTTACAAGAAGACAACGAAGGCAAAATAGCACCGGGAAAATCTGCAAATATGGGCTGTGTAATTTTAGAGGGTACAGGATGTTACTATTGACAGCATAATTTGCCAATAATGTACACAAAGTACTTTGTTCATTCATGACATGCACTATAAAGATGAGATCAGTTTTCAGTAGAACATCAGGTAACAGAAACAAATTGCAGAATTTTCTAAAAGCAAATACGTCCTATAGAGACTTTCTGGGAAAGCACTGTGAAGCTAGAGATTGTTGTTTTTGAAAAGCTGAGGTCAATCAGAAGCATTAACAAAGTACAAAAAATTATAGAAATGAAAAATGGCTTGATTTTAAAAACATGTAGAGCAGTGTTTCTCAACCAAGTTATAATATAGTCTTATAAGTAAGACTATATTGAGTGGGTTGTGGAGTGAGTGTATAGTGGAAGTATAGTGGAGTGTAAAGAAACAACAAATTTATTTTATTGTTTTTCGCTAAATGTTTTTCTGATGCAAGGCTATTTTGTGAAAGACGTGCGTGAAAGCTGATGAATGATGTTGCAGGCTATATGTCAGTGTCATTATTCTAATGTTATTTTCGTTTCTTGTTAAAAAAAATAAAAAGTCTCTTAGTCTCACCTCAGAAAAGCAAACTTTCTTGTTTTGTCAGACGTTGCTTTGCTTGCGGCACACACTCTTACACAAAATATCGCTAACTATATATAACAATGTATAACAACTAGAACAAATTAACTGAGCATGCAACATCACAGTTATGCTGTCAAACATGAAATTACCAAAACGTACCAATAAATTAAAAAATGTATGTATTAATAACTGTTACATGTACGTTGTGTGTTAACTGGGAAAGATTTGCATAAAGGTGTGAGGTTTATAATGCTAAGGATTACTATCCTTATTAACAGTTCATGTTAGTACTGTTAGTGTATTTACCGAGGTAACTATAGTTTATGTAATCTTAACCCAAAATTACAATTTATTTTCAACAAAAATACAGTTATTTTTAAAGACTGTTGTTGCTCATACCAGTTTATTAATTTTATTGTATTTTTAAAAACAAGACATATATTTGCCTGGTTCAAATTCTAAAAAATGTATAATGACCATGGGACAATGTAGGTCCCATGGCCAAACCAGCTGAGAACTACTGATGTAGAGACATCTGTCACAAGCGTTCATGCGTTGATGCAACATGAATCTTCTGTGTCTGTTAGTCAAGCAAACAGATGCCACAAATACTTATAACCTCTCCATGCCCTGTTAGAGACATTCTGCTGGGTTCACTGAACAATTGTTGAACCTCTCCAAAAAAAGGAGACAACTGTTTGGACATAACTGCTGTGATGACCAGGAAACCTGCTTTTCCTACATTTGGCTCTGCCCCATTTCTCCTTCTCAATGGCCATGACTGCTCAGAACAGCCTCACTGCTGCCTCAGCATGAGGCACAGCTATTTGGCAGACACTGCAGCTTTCTCCAATAATCAGAAGCAGAAGACATGCAGGAAAACAAATATGCCCCTGGGATCTTCAAACCTATCCTTCCCAGAGCAATGCAAATAGAGATCCACAGCTTTAAATTCAGAATCAATTAATGATCTGCTAGCAAAGCATCATTTTCTCTACAAAGTGAAATCAATAATGGTAAAGCAAATACTTTTGAATTAAATGTACTTCTACAGAGTTACATTTTAAGCAGTTTAAATCTATGCATGTGTCTCTGGGGATTTTACTGTAGATTTGGCTGGTTAACAACGCTCTTGTATTTATAAATATGTCCATGCTCTGCTTGAGATCTTTGCCTGAATGTTCGTTTTTTGAAATCTCAGCCAATGATCCATGGCATTTCCCATTCTAGACATGGGACCATTTTTACTGTCATTATTTACTCAGCCTCAGGCTATTCCAAACCCATATGATGTTTATGGAACACAAAAAGAGAAACAATAATGAGTTTTAAAAACACAGTAATAAAATATATTTCATTTTAAATGTCTGAGGATATGTTTTTACGTGAAAGCTATGTACCGAAAACATTAAAAAATGCATTTTTTCGCGTACAGATGACTAAAAACACAGTATTACGCATGCCAAGCCCGTAGTTGCCGATGTCACTTTGTAAAGAAACACTTTGTAAATGGCCCCTTAGTTAGAAGTATTCTAACTAATCGTAGCTCCACTGTGATCCTAAAATTCTGACATTATTATCCCCCTTCTGCGCACAGCAGTAGCATCTGCTTCATAAAAACTGCACAATGCAATACCCATGGCATTCAAAACGAAGTGTGGAGATTTATTTATTAATATTAACATTAACCTAAATTTCCTTTTCATTTTAGGTGCAAAATAAAGCTTTTGAGCAGTTTATCTACTACTAGAAATAGCTTGCCCAAGCGGAAAAACAATGTACTGTTGCCTGATGTCAATTACAGGAAACCATCTAAAATGTAACTTATGCAAACTAATTAATTTAACAAAACTTTTTATGAAAATCCACCGAAAACATATTATCACACATTTTTTACATAAACAAAGAATAGGCAATGATATCTGGCAATATAATATTGCCTATTCTTTATATTTCGTTTGATTAGTTTGGCGTCAACTGCATTTAAATGGTTTCCTGTAAGACTGGTCTACAATTTTTTAGAAGTCATCTGCTTCAGAGATAAAATGTGTTATTTTGGCAAAAAACTATTATGTGGATTTTTTTTGTCCTATTTAGTGCCTCCGATGTGCTTCTTGGCATGTCTCTTGAATTCATTAAATGGAGAATCTATTGTCCCTGTTTGTAAATAGTCTGCAAGCATTGGTTGGACCGACTTGCTCCATTTGAAGTTATCTGCACTGTTCACACAGGTATGAGATTTTTCTGCTTACAGGCTAAATAGAAGTGTCCATTTGCAAAATCAAACACTGACAAATAAGAGAGCACAGCACTGTATGACAGGGGTGCAAAACTCAGTCCTGGAGGGGCCATAGCCTCACAGAGTTTAGCTTCAACCTTAATTAAACATGATCAAGCTTATCCAGTCCTTTAGGCTGATTTGAAAAGTATGTGATGTGTGTTGGAGCAGAATTGTGGAGTTCAGCAATTGAGTTTTGCACCCTTGCTGTATGATTTCTAGAGCTGATATAAGGCAATTTGTTTAGCAGGGTGATGTGTAAACTTCATTATGATTGCATCATCCATGAATTCTAGAAATAACATGATGCAATTCACATCATCTATGATGAAATATCAGCTTCAGACTGCATCATTCCTAAAAGCTAATACTGTCTAAATCCAGTTATAGATTTATTCACAGATCAATCAAAGATGTATTTTAGTTATTTCTAGGTTAAACTGAGCTTGCCTTTATTACTCAATTATCCTCTGCCATTGCCTAGTAAATGTTATACTGACCCAGAACATATCTTTAAAAAATGTGTAGCCATTTTTACATTTAAAGCAGGTTTGAAAAAAAAATGCAGTCAAGTTTGTCTAATTCTATTGGTTCTGTCTTGGGTCAGGTTTTTCTTTTTTATCTATTAATTTACATACATTGGGTTTGGGTAAGAAGTGATTCGGGTTGGGTTCAAATCTTAGGACCTGAGAAGGCCTCTAGTCTAAGTATGATGTGAGGAAGCAGAAACAAGAAGATTCAGTTATATGCAAGGACATGCCATCTAATAATTCAAAATGAAATTAGTTATGGACCCAAAACAGTTCTGCTTTGTCCCATAAAGTAAAACCCTCTTCCTTAACTATCCTAAAGATTTATTGGACATGACAGTGATAAAAGAGCCAATCTTGCTGCCAAACACCAAGAGAATATGCACAAAACTCAAAGTTTAGGCTAAGCAATGTAGATATGGGTATTTTAGGTCACCTTGATGGAAGGGAGTCCTAGCTGCCTATGTGGATCTTGGGGCCCGGGGACAGTTGCGCTAATGGAGACAGATCCAGGCCACAAGGCAGAAGAGAGGGAGCTTTTTTTAGACAAGACAGAAAGGAAATAGAACAGGTAGCTCACCCTTGGAATCCTGCAACTTTTCACTTCTCCTCTGAGTCTGAGAATGGCTTCACAGAAGAAAAAAAAAGGTTTGGAATGACATGAGTAAATAATGTCATAAAAATAATGTTTGGGCTGAATTATTCCTTTAAGACAAAGTTATATTTTATAAAAAAGCTGCTTCTAATACAATGAGTGGGAAATGTAGTTTGGCATGCCATTGTCTGGGTGCAAAAATGGAGACAGAAATAGCATAATCTCATCCCATGTTAAACTAAAATGGTCTTGATGGGAAAGAATCAGTGTTCCACAAGCTCAGGCCTGATAAGATCCATGCTGGTGGCTTAAAACCATGTCATCAACCCAGCAATATAAGTCTGTTTACATGTACAGTAATCTCACTAGCATTATACAGTGCTGTGACTGGGCCTACCGGTGATACTGGAAGTAGCTCACAAGCTGATAGGGGGTGACAACTATTAATTTTCCACTTTGTGCAGTATTCATGAAATTCAAAAGAAAAACAAGTTCCTAAACACCCCAGTAAAAACTAATTAAATGCTAAGCTGATTGCAATGACTTTCTTGTGCCGAGTTAATGGACCATGTGCACTGGCAGTGAATTGAGAGATTCCATGAGCCCTCTGTGCAAGTACAGGCTGGAGATAATGGAAAGCAGTAAAGTTTTAAAATGCTCCAGCTGGAAAACATCCAACAAGCAGCACCTCCCACCATTTGTAAAATTACAATCTGAAAAATAACCTGAAAGATAACCTCAAAATCTGCTTCATGTAGTATCTTCTAAATTAACTGGTTTTAAACGTCAAAAATACTATTTAATAGAAATAGTATCTTAAAGTCAGCATGAAAACAAAATGATGCCTATTTACTACATATTTTTAAAGGGGTCCTCTTATGCTTTTTTTATGCGTCTGTAATGTTCCTGTTTGAGCATTAAAAATTGAACTGCAAGGTTACAAAACTCAAAGTCCACTCCAAAGGGAGATATTTTATTGAACAGAATTCACTTACAACTTGATTTTTCCAGGCTTTATGAAGTCATAATGTTACTCATTTAAATAATCTACGCCCACAGAGTATGCGAAAAAAAGGCTTGTTGAGCTGCTGCTGTGTCAAAGAGACGCTGTTTTTTCCACCCTTTTTCCAAAACTCATTTGTTTGACCTTACTGATACTGTTCCTGAACATTATAACACCAATGTTTATCTGTGTGCTGCACATTTTATGGAGGACGGCTTCCAGAAAATAAGAGAAAACAATGCAGGCAACACACAAAAGCTTCTCCTGAAATGAAGCAGTTACCAATTTGTCGAGACAATCTGTTGTTTATGGATCACAACTTGTAAGTATATCTATTATTCGTAGTTTTGTTTTCTATTAACAGTTCCAATTATAAGCTTTATGTAGTTGCTATGATGTAAACAAAGGGAAAATCTTTCCCTCTCGCAAGCTTGCTAATTAACATTACAGTATTGTTGTAGTGTTTACTACCGGTATATCTTTTGTAAGCTCTTCCTTTTGTAAGACAGTTCACCACCCCTTAGGAAAATTATCCATGTTTTTGTGATCAATTACTGTTTGTATTATTATAGTTTTCAGGAAAATATCATGATTAAATGGTGTATAACATCATATATCTAAAATGTATAAGAAAATAAAAAAATAAAAAAATACCACTCTGAAATATCCGTCCTTGCAACGTCCGTGCATGAAATGAGTTCTGGACGATCCTCTTGTTTGTTAAAATTCTCAAGTCTCAAGTCAGCTACAGCTATATATTAAAGCTATCGTTAATATTAACACCTGAGCATATGAAACTTTTACATTTAGCATTGCAATTTCTCTCATTCATAATTATACAAGTTGTGTGTCTCTTCCATTTTGAAATAAAACTAAATATTAAACATTAATTAATATAATTTTTTTACTCCAGCTAGTTGCCATGCTAACATTTCACATTTTAGTTTAGTTTAACTTGAAGTACTAAAATAACTAAAAACAAATAAATAATACATTTATACAGACATAAATTAAAAATAAAAATAACAAATTGTTAAAAATAAAATTGTTAAATAACAAATGAAACAAATACACAACAAGATAAATTCAAATTCAAATTAAATATAATTTAAGAATGTATTAAAACATTTAATAGTATATCTATGAAGTTAAGGGAGATTTTTATGTCTGAATATAGTCTGAAAAGTATAGATACTCAAATGGATGTCTTAGTAATAAGCTTGTTTTTTTTAAACCCTGTTCTGAAACCCTTTCTCCATAACACAACGAGTCACACAACAACAGGTGCACAACAATCACAACTGAGAATCAAACCGTACTGCAAGCAAAGTTCTGGCTAGAAATCAAATTGTCTAATTAGGATCCCACGCGTGACGCAGTGAGCCACAAGACTACGACCCAAGTAACGGATTAAAGAGCGATGCACTGCATGTGAAATCTCCATTTGTATGGTCTTATACAAGAAAGACTAATCCCTTCTGACTCTCTGCACTAAACTGACTTAGACAGTATAGAGTCATGTGGTCACAGGCCAACACATGGGAAAATGGAAATGTCTTGTTATTTATTGTGCTGAGCCTGATTCAAGAGGGCAATGCCAAAGGAGAACCTTCTATCTTAAGGTAAGAAAAAAAGCACATGAAAGCTTCTATGCGAAATACAGCTCATACAAATACATAAATACACCATACACAGCTAGAAACAGTTTGACAGCTTTGTATGAAGAAACAATTGGGAGTAATATAATAAGGCATTTTTCTTTTTAAACCTATTGGTAAGTGAAAGCCTTTTGAAAATGTTAAACATCATCTTCAGGAGGTCAAATGAAATATAGTACACATGTATGTGTCAGCAAGAATTCGGCTAACAAGCATAGACTGAAATGTTCGTGCAACTAGCATAACTACATCCTGCCACACAAAGACTTTCTTCATCTAGAAAGTCTAAATGGCTGAATTAAAAGGTGTTTAAATGAAGTGCTTTATATCCTTAAAGTCCACAGGCGGCAGAAGCCCATGCATGGATTTATCACATCATATATTATTTATTTGGCATGTTTAACGCTGGCCTACTTATTTCTGATTGCTTCAGTATTAGAGAAAAGAAAAAGTACAAGGCTACTTCAAGTGAAGTTTCATTTAACAGAAGCTACTCACCTACAGTGAGATAAAATGTTTTTACTATGCAACTGAAGCACAAGCTCACTTTAATCGAGCAAATTAAGATTTAATATTTAAAGATTTCTAGCTCTAGTACTCACAGTAAAAAGAGAAAAAAATATAGTAAGTCGGAATGGAAATTTTCACAGCAAGCGGATAAAGGGGATCAGTAAGAGGAACAGCATGCATCAAAATGTTTGCTTAACCAAAACACTGAATTCATGTACATAAATATAAACTCTGTTCTCAAAGTTTTCAGTACAAGAGCAAACTACAAACAGGCAGAAAGCATGCAATATGTACAGAATTATAAATGGCATTTTACATCAAGATAATATATACACATAATCATTCAAGAGAAACAGTCAGCAACTGCTGAAATTATGATATAGAAGTCAAACTTCTTTAAAGAAGGCAAACGTCTTTGAGAGTGATAATGTTTGTGATAGTTTGTAACAAGAAAAGTAATAATTATAGAAATTAAGAAGAAAACGATCTACAGAAATCATAAATAGAATGAACAGAAATTAATAAAAAGAGTGTTCACAGCAAAATCCACTTCTCCTGCCAGAAAGTGAATAAAAGCTCACAGGCTCAGCCCAACTTCAGCACAGAGACGGCTCAGCAACATCCATCCATACTTAAAAGCTAAAAGAAACCATATTTCAATGCTTCTTTTATAAGATCTTAGATGTGTAGTGCTCTGTCAAGTCACCAAGAGCAATGCACTGATCAAAGCAGAGGGAATCGAACAATTTTATAGAGGTCAAATTTGATTCTTACTAGAGATGTACCAAATTGAAAATTCTGGGCCAAAACTGAAAATGTAAGACATATTTGGTAGATAATTCATAATTCATTAATTATTCAAACGTATTTAATAATGTAGCGTCTGGACGGTGTCTCAAATTGATCGATCAAAAAACAAACATCTGATTGTGACTTTTTGATTTAACAGAATGAGACTTGGAAACTCAGAATGCAGCTCTGTCTGCATGGACAGCCGTTTTACAGCCCTGGGGCAATAAAACTCTTTGTCCTCCTCCAGGCCTCCCTTCACCCCCCACATACCTACATACATTCCACAGGATGGCACATCTGAAAACACACACACACACACACACACACACACACATGGAATATACAAAAATGCCTACATACACTATGTAAACTTGTATAACACTGATGTATTCGTATGTATGCATGCCCTCCATGTGCAGTCTTTTTAGTTATTTTAGGTAGTTCATTTAGATGTTTAAATGTGTATAATCGTTTAAACGAAACCCCTCTATGTCTTTCTACCTTGCTTGGTATCATTTGAATTCGTTCAGCCTGCTCTTTCTCAATCTGTATTTTGTTTAATGCTGAAATGCATTACATATTTTCTACCCTTGTTTGATCAAATCTGAGTAAGTTCCACACAGGATCATAAACTATGCAGATTAGGTTGAACAGAGACAAAAGGAAACTTCCCAGCATCCACCTCCAAGCCAGCGACTGGCTCCACAGCCAAGGTGTGGGAGTGTCCTAATGTTTCTATAAGACCCCTGAGATTCAAACCTCTCTCTCTCTCTCTCTCTCGTCACTCTCTCTCTCGTCACTCTCTCGACTCTCTTGATCTCTCCTCAACCCCTGCTTGCAGGGCCGGAAGGCCCTGCGAGCAAGCCTCTGGCGACCACACCTTCAGACAAACAGCCATTTTGAATCTCCCGCCTTTCAAACAAAGGACTCAAGGAACAAACCAGCATCCAACCAAAGCAACTCTCTCAACGCAAGACTGGGTAACATCCACACACACGAGAAACCCAAGGCAAGCATCGTTTACGAAATCTAAATGCGTTTAAAGCTATATGCCCCTTTTTAAAGGTGAATTTCCATGCTGGTTTTCTCAAAGGTTTAATTGTCTACAGGAATGTCGCCTCTCTCTCTCTCTCTCTCTCTCTCTCTCTCTCTCTCAAGCATCTCTTTCTCTCTCTCTCCATTAAGTCTATCTATGTTTTGTGTTTAACGTTTGTTTTCGTAGTTTGTTTAATAAAACACTGTATATATAATCACACATGATTGATTCTGTACTATTCTTGAGTAAGTCACTTCTACGTTTGCATCTTGCTACAATGCTAAGTACTTTGGTACGATAATGAAAGATTCTTCTTTATGACGATGAAGAAGATCTTTGTTAAAGTTCATAAATATCGCGCGGCTCGTATGAGCGCACATATGGCCGCTGCTTTGAACTCATTGCTAGAATTAATCAATTCTATAAGCCGAATCAAGCTATTTGTATTCATAATTAATTGTAATCCGTTATGATTAATTATCAATATACACAATTCCCTTTAAGCTGGATCTATGTGCATATTTGGTCCTCACACATGATCAAACTGTGTACATAGATCCCGCTACCCCGACTGCCTTTGAGCTGATTTCGCTACATATAATGGTGGAGAATCAGCAGGCGTCGTTTAAACAATTATCTTGAGCTGATTCGCTACATATAATGGTGGAGAATGCGGGCAACGTTTTAAACATACTCTTGGGTAAATTCAGTTTCAATTCTGTGTGTGAGTGTATGTATATTGTTTGTTATACGTGCGTCGCGTGGAGTGAGCAGGACTCACTCCGCCCTAGAATGAATGAGCTCAGAGCTGATCGCAGCTCCTTCTGTTAACAAGGTCTATTTGTCCATCATTTAGCCTTTGTTAACAAGTAAATCCGTTTAAACTGCAGTCACATATTAAAATCGCATCATCAGAGACGAAGAAATCTCTCTGGAGAGCATTTTAATATTTGTTTACACCTCAGCAAAGACGAAGAAATCTCTTTGCAGAGCGTTGTTATATCCCTGTAGGACGAAGAAATCTCCTCAGTGGATACGTATGATTTGAGCGAGCTTCCTCTTATCATTTGTAAAGGCCTTATTTTGTGTGCTAGTCATTCATTGCGTACAATCCAATGTTTGTAACTAAGCCACTTTGCTCCGTTTGGGTTCAACGTTTGGAAATTGCTAGCCAGCGCGCACCCATTGCAGATCAAACAAAGAACGCCAGTATTTGTGTGATTTGTAACTGGAGCCTCGTAAAACCCTGATCCGGTTTACGTTTAGACAACAGCGAAGAAATCCTGTTTGTCTTTGTATGTGCTTTAATGGTAGCGATACGTTCATGCCAGGCACTCCCGCGATCCTTTGTGATTTAAAAAGAAAGCTATATATAGAGATTTATTTTATGTGTGACAATTTGCAGCCCTGAAACGCGCTCAAATTCAAACCACAGCTGAAGCGTGGGGATTGGTGCTTTGTCTCTGACCAAACAGAAGAGGCCAGCCCCCTCCCAACGCCATCTTTGAAGTGAACTCGATAGCGCCATCTCGTGGACATTATCCGTAGTTCGGCTTCTCTCTGTTTTTCTCTCAATTTTCTTGAAGTGTTAAACTTCAACTCTTGTCTATTCTATTTCTGTTCACAACTGTAATTATTTTCACTTTCACTGTTATTTGACACTGTCTCCACGACTTTACAAACTTATTTGAAATTTTTGTTAAACCAACTTAACTTAAATTTAAATACAGTTTCATGTGTCACCTATTGGCATTTGCTTATCAATAACACACCCCCTAGAGATCTGCTCAGATCACTCCCCTCTGAAGTGTTATTTTTGCTTTATTGCCTTTTCCCTGTAGCAGTTGATTCAAATAATTACCCTTTCACTCGTACCCAACGCACTTGATTATTTGAAATTTAGTTTAAACCGAGTTTAAATGTAAAAGTTTTAAATTAACATTGAGTGCCTTCAGTACCTGTCTCTACTAAGCACACGGTCTCCCTAGGGTTATTACTCGACAGCGCCCCCGCTCTGTCAAGCCCGTAATAATCCCTAGTGGTGAAGTTAAGCTTGGATTCTCTCCTTCCCCTCATCCTTACCTGCCATTTTGTTTTTGATTATTTAATTTTTTTTTTACTCTTCCCTTTTATCAAATTTATTTTATTTACTTTGCTGTCGTGTTCTGTTTCTAGCAGTTCACATTAAGACAGAACCGGTGAAAACCATCAAGGAAATCTGAAATAATAGAATGACGTTCCAGCAGCCAGTCATCCCATGACTCACAAGGCTATCGTCCGTCAAAATCTTTATTTAGTTCCGGCGCTCACCAATGTTTTCGGCCACAGGTCATAAGTATCTGGCCCACAACCCACTAACGGTCTACACCTGTTAGTTCAAATTTGAACCTAAGCGTAAGTAAAAAAAAAAAAAAAATCGTAGCTCTAAATTGTACACGGACTTGCATTGGTTTCTTTTGTGCTGTGTTTCTGTCGCCAACAGTAAGCCACGATGTCTCATACATCCAGCCTTGCAGCCCACTGGGACCATCTAGAGATCTGGCTATCCACTATGACTCCTGAGTTCCTGCCCAAAAAGCCACCGGTGAGCTACAGCATCAGAGCAGAGAACAGATGGACGACAACCTGAACAGGCCGATCACCCATGATCCAACGCAGAGCTACTGTCATAAAGGACGGGCCGAGATCATCGGGAGCCTCGTTCACAACCTGATTGTACCAGACACTGCTCAGCAAGAAAAGCAACATTCACCTAGAGCAAGAGGTAACAACGCTAAAGCTCTAGGCCGGAGAGGCCCGGAGGAACCAAGTACAAGCCCAGACTCGTCTAGACCAGATTCTCATCGAGACCCAGGAAAGGCACAACAGAGCGGATGAGACCAACACAGAGCTTCAGAAGGACGTGGAGAAACTCCAAAAGACCAATGCAGAGCTTCATGTAGACACTGAGCACCGAGAGCAGTCGGAGCAAGAGCACCGAGAACAACAAATTGGACAACTCCGACGAGGCAAAGCTCTCAAAGCTAGAGCACAAGACAAAATCCTTACTCAGGTACATAAAAGAGACTATTTGAAAGATGAACTTGACACCGTTCACACAGAACTCAAATACTCTCTACAGACTGCAAAGCAAGCAGGAACGGGAAACACACACCACAGAGTTTCCCCAACCAGTTGGCTGGTACCTCCCAATCAAGCATCCCTTGTTCAAAGGGGGGATGGAAGCCCACTGCTCCAAGTGTCACCCGCCAGCAACCCAGAACCCGAATCAGCAACGAAGGGGTGGGAACCTTGTCAAGAGACCTGCCACAAGACACGGCACAGCTCCCAAAGAACTGACAAGCTAGTGAGAAACAGCCCCACACTCATCCCAAACACTGCAGGAGGCAACAACACACGCCTACCTGCAGGACACAGACTTTCTTTTGCAAACTTTGAACAATGACCACATGGGACAGATTTAATTTGCTCTGATTCACGTTAAGCCGGGAGGCTCAACGCTGCTGTGAATCGCAAACCAGGCCGACTAGAAACACCACAGGTGCAACACAACCGACTGCAACGATCCTACTTCAGAGCATGAACGAGCCATGAATGGAGAAGGATTCCAACTTCAAAACTCTGCTCTCTGAAATCTGCATTCCACAGTGAGTCATCACCTTAAAGTTTCGGTCTGTCCACACAGCATGCCCATCCAACGGCTGCAGGACTTGGCCCACAGAGCTCAGACCAAGCAAAAGACTGCCTATCAAAGACTCTCAATTCAACCTGGTCTTGGAAAAGACTGGATTGACTGAAATGATGCGCGTGCACTCTATGAACAACCACCCACCCACCCTAACGTTGCAGCTACAACACACTGACTGCAAACTCCTCTGTCACAAGTGCCCGCATCACAGCCGCTCACGCTGGCTACACAGATCTCCAACAGCATGGCTGGCCTTCCAGACTCTGAAACATCCATGCCAGCTGTGTTCAACCACCGCTCAGACCCCACCTACCACCCGGTCTAACACCTCTGAACTCACTACTGACCCTTACTTCTGACAGCTGCACAACATCAAACACATGCTGCGCGTGATCGCAAACAGGCTGTGGTATGTCCCGGATGTCCTCACAGCGCCAAGGCTAGTGGTGACACCGTGCCAAGGGGGGGCACGCCAACATATGCCCACGACGCACCATGCACCAGACACCACGACACCAAAAAAGCCACTTGAAACCAGTGGCACACTGACCTGGCATGCAGCAAGACGTGGCAGAGTACGTCAGATGGTACCTGGTTACCAGTTCCAACAGGCAACTCAAAGCCACAGAAACACCCACTTCAGTTCACTCCACAAGCAGAGATTGTTGGTGGTCAACACTCCCACCAGCATGACAACTGCCCCTTGTGTCATTCTCCAGAACTGAAACTGAAGATTGAGAAAAGGGAGGTGAATTTCCAGCTGATCAGCATCACTCTCCGTGACACTGCCCTCCAAGAGCTGAAGTCCGAACCCGGACACAACCGTTCAGCTGCAGTAGAGACAAGCTCATCCTGGTCCAGAGAGAACTGACACAGTCTGATCAACTGAAAGCGAACTCCACGAAAGAGGTACCCTGCTGGTTAACACCACACCAGCAGCGCAATCTCCCCCAGCCCTGTACCCAGCACCAAAGGGAAGGGGGGAGAAACCAAAACTCCACTCAACAGGTCACCCATCAGTTTCCTGAAGGCCTCTGCAGTTGCAGAAAGGACAGGTTTCAGTCACACCAACCCTGAAACAACACATGCAGTAGCACTCAAAGACCTCCACATGCAAACGCCACGGGAGGACCAACAGCAATCGACGACAACAGCTTCTTTCAAACAAGTGTCAATTTGCACTGGGATGGCCAGACAAGCCTACCTCAGAGTTACAAGAGCTTCGGACATGAGTAAAATGGCTCCCTGAACAGGACCCACCAGAGAAGTATTGCAAAGGACAAACTTCTAACTCTTAACCCAACACAGCTCAGAAAGCTCACATCGGCAACGCCACCAGAACAGAGCAACCCTCTGATCGCAACCCAGACATCTTGTGCCTGAGAAGTTAATGTCCACCTGCTGTCCTCCGGCCACCAGCACTAGGTCAGTTTGCTATATGTGTGTTTCAGGGTACACAAAGCCTTAACCACTTCCTGCAGCCCCAAGCAAACACCTGCCTCAAAGGAACTGACTTCAAAATGACAGGTGACACTGTCAGTGCACCTGTTGATTCAACTGCCACTACACATCGATCATCATTGATCCACCTGCCATTCAACTATCTGATCTACTGTCCGATGATGTCCAAACATGAACTTCATCGGCCATAAAGGGGGATTATGTAGCGTCTGGACGGTGTCTCAAATTGATCGATCAAAAAACAAACATCTGATTGTGACTTTTTGATTTAACAGAATGAGACTTGGAAACTCAGAATGCAGCTCTGTCTGCATGGACAGCCGTTTTACAGCCCTGGGGCAATAAAACTCTTTGTCCTCCTCCAGGCCTCCCTTCACCCCCCACATACCTACATACATTCCACAGGATGGCACATCTGAAAACACACACACACACACACACACACACACATGGAATATACAAAAATGCCTACATACACTATGTAAACTTGTATAACACTGATGTATTCGTATGTATGCATGCCCTCCATGTGCAGTCTTTTTAGTTATTTTAGGTAGTTCATTTAGATGTTTAAATGTGTATAATCGTTTAAACGAAACCCCTCTATGTCTTTCTACCTTGCTTGGTATCATTTGAATTCGTTCAGCCTGCTCTTTCTCAATCTGTATTTTGTTTAATGCTGAAAAGCATTACATATTTTCTACCCTTGTTTGATCAAATCTGAGTAAGTTCCACACAGGATCATAAACTATGCAGATTAGGTTGAACAGAGACAAAAGGAAACTTCCCAGCATCCACCTCCAAGCCAGCGACTGGCTCCACAGCCAAGGTGTGGGAGTGTCCTAATGTTTCTATAAGACCCCTGAGATTCAAACCTCTCTCTCTCTCTCTCGTCACTCTCTCGACTCTCTTGATCTCTCCTCAACCCCTGGGAGCTTGCAGGGCCGGAAGGCCCTGCGAGCAAGCCTCTGGCGACCACACCTTCAGACAAACAGCCATTTTGAATCTCCCGCCTTTCAAACAAAGGACTCAAGGAACAAACCAGCATCCAACCAAAGCAACTCTCTCAACGCAAGACTGGGTAACATCCACACACACGAGAAACCCAAGGCAAGCATCGTTTACGAAATCTAAATGCGTTTAAAGCTATATGCCCCTTTTTAAAGGTGAATTTCCATGCTGGTTTTCTCAAAGGTTTAATTGTCTACAGGAATGTCGCCTCTCTCTCTCTCTCTCTCTCTCTCTCTCTCTCTCTCAAGCATCTCTTTCTCTCTCTCTCCATTAAGTCTATCTATGTTTTGTGTTTAACGTTTGTTTTCGTAGTTTGTTTAATAAAACACTGTATATATAATCACACATGATTGATTCTGTACTATTCTTGAGTAAGTCACTTCTACGTTTGCATCTTGCTACAATGCTAAGTACTTTGGTACGATAATGAAAGATTCTTCTTTATGACGATGAAGAAGATCTTTGTTAAAGTTCATAAATATCGCGCGGCTCGTATGAGCGCACATATGGCCGCTGCTTTGAACTCATTGCTAGAATTAATCAATTCTATAAGCCGAATCAAGCTATTTGTATTCATAATTAATTGTAATCCGTTATGATTAATTATCAATATACACAATTCCCTTTAAGCTGGATCTATGTGCATATTTGGTCCTCACACATGATCAAACTGTGTACATAGATCCCGCTACCCCGACTGCCTTTGAGCTGATTTCGCTACATATAATGGTGGAGAATCAGCAGGCGTCGTTTAAACAATTATCTTGAGCTGATTCGCTACAATAATCAACACTCAAATAGCTAAAACTGAGTTGTACAAACATATAAATTGCACATGAGACAATTATGTACACTTTTATTATCTCAGTTATTGAAGATCTGAGACTGGCAAGCTTCCAAATCATCAGTATTCCTCTTGATGAATCTGTCTGCTGCTTTGACATAGATAACCACCAGATTTTTCTGTCAACACTCGTGACGAAGGGAATCGCTTGAACCGCACTCCAATGATTCAAGTCTTACCTCTCAGGTAGTTCCTTCAGAGTTTCATGGAGGATGAAGTGTCTAAGTTGCAACATGTAGCTACTGGGGTGCCTCAGGGCTCAATGCTCGGAACAATTATCTTTTCCATCTACATGTCATCACTAGGATCTGTTATTCAGATACATGTCTTTTTCCTATCACTGTTATGCTGATGACACACAATATCGTGGTAGCTCCTCACGTCAAAACCTGCAGACAGACATTTCTTGCTGGATAATGGACCACCACCTTCAACTAAACCTTGCAAAGACAGAACAGTTTGTAGTCTCAGCCAACACAACATTTCATCAGAACTTCTCCATTCAACTAGGTTTGTCAACAATAACTCCATCCAGGACAGCCAGGAACCTTGCAGTTGTGATTAATGATCAGTTTAACTTCATTAAATTTAAAACTTCCCGGTCCTGCAGATTCACCTTATACAGCAATTGGAAGATCAGGCCATTCATATCAGAGCTTGCTACACACTCCAAGCTCTTGTTCTATCCAGACTGGACTATTGTAATGGTATCTTGGCAGGCCTTCCAGCATGCACTGTCAAACCTATGCATCTGATCCAGAATGCTGCAAGAAGAGCCAAAGAGAGCACACATCACACATCTATTTATCAGTTTGCAGTGGTTGCCATTTGCCATGAAATTCAAAGAATTGATGTTTGCCTACAGAAAAACCACTGTCTCTGCACCCTCTCTGCACCCTACAGAAGCTTGTGTTTTGCACATGAATAGCGCCTTGTGGTGCCATCCTAAAGAGGTACAAAATCACTTTCACAGACCTTTACCTGGACTGTTCCCAGCTGGTGGAATGACCTGCTCAATTCACCCCGAGCTGCTGAGTCTTTAACCGTTTTCAAGGAACAGAATCTTTTTCAGCAACACTTGACCGATTAATACTAACATTTACTGTTAACATTAACATTTTATTCTGTAAATCTTTTTATTTTATTTTTTTTAAAACTTGCTACGTGTACTGTGCTAGACTAATATTGTCTAATCTAGAGTTATTTTTTTCTTCCTAACTAATGAGTCTATAGATATTGTATAGCTTTCTTGAGATAAATGTCAAGTGACATTGTAGGTTACAGCTGTTTTATTGACTTCGCTCCCGGTTGAAACACTGATTGAGAAATGAGACATTTCGGTATAAGTTGGTATATATCTCATAACTTCTGGTGTTCACTGATGTTTATTTTGTGATGTAGTGATGTAGTAAAGATCTTGTTCACGAGCTCTTGATGCATGCTGTGCTACCACGACCTGTCATGCCATTTTAAAGAGTGCCACAACGACATTTATTGTTTGAATTTTATAAAACAATATACAGTACAAGAATTTCTAAAAGAATTTGCTTCGCATTAAAAGTAACAAAGCGCAAAGCTTTTTTGTGGATATTCGATGGTAAACGCACTACAAATGTGTAGCGAAGTTTTGTTCACGCTATGCATCAACAGAAAATAGCACCGACTTAAAGATTTTAGATTTAAGAAACCACAAATCGTTAGCGACTAAAATTGAGAGATTAATATTGTCAATCCAGAGCTGGTGTAGCCTACACACAGCTAATATGTTTAGCAGTTATGTTTTGTGCTGTGTGCTGCTGAACACAGTCAAAAAATCTCTAATTAAACATGATTTGGTCACTGATTTCGGCCCTCCAAAACCATGTCGGCCTGAAATCGAAAATAGCTTTTCCGGCCAAAGATTTACGCTAGCCGAAATTATGGTACATTCCATAATTAATTCAACAAAGTGACAAGATCCTGACAGTCCAAAGAGGTTTTAGGCAAAGGCAATACATTCAATATTTTTTTATGCTTTTACATAATGCTTTTGAGTGTCTATCAGCAGACTGTTCAGTCTATACTTAACTTGGCATTATGATTCTGATGAGGCCCTATGGGCTTTCATTTCTGCATGATAGACTGCTGGGTTGCTCTAATCTCAGAGAATGTTACGCTGTAGGAATTTTAAATATGTTTTTTTATATATAGAATTGCAAAATCAGCACACACCACATATCAAAGACCAGCCCAATGTGCATGAGAAGCCACTATCACGTATTCCCTACAACAACTACTAACAAACTAAACAGATTTAATGTGATATGACCCTCCAAGGGAGTTAGCATTGGTGTTATACAACATTATTTCAAATATTAAGTACATTCTGATAAATTGGACCTTGTTTTGACATTGAAATGTCTGTCAAAACTAATTTGTCTGATTTCACCTTATTGCAGCTGCTAATGTAAACAATTTCTGGAGACAGTTCTACCATGGAAATAGCAAAAATGAGGACACAACCACAAAAGAGAGAAGAAAAAGAAAAAAAGTATTGAAATAACTATGTACATGCATGTTCAAATATGATGTGTAATTCAATACAGCTTGAACAGGTATCTGACTGTTTTATACAAATTGTTTCTAAACCAACAACTGTACAAACCAGCTTGCAGCAGAAGTGCTGGGGTGAAACATAATCTCTGTTTGTACTGTTTGCACCTGTGCTCTTCTAACTCAAATGCACTCTAATTCCTCTTAATCACATCTAGTTGGTTCTAATGTGATAATATGAGCTGTAAAATTGTTTTATCAGGTAACCTAAATATGGAAAATTCCAAATTAACTGTTTAAAGTAAATGTTCACAATATCACTGTAAAAAGTGGCAACCTGCAATTGTTACCTTCAAGGGTTAGCTCACCCAAAAATGAAAAATATCGAAATAAATCGTTCGTCTTTGAGACACAAATGAGGATATTTTACATTGAATCAGAGATTTATGTTCGTCCATTGACAGTCCATGCCACTTCCACTGTAACTTCAAAAAGTATAAAGCTACACCATAATTCAAGTGGCTTAGTCCAAATTTTATGAAGAGATTTGATTGCTTTGTATGATGAACAGACTGAATTTATGGTTTTTATTCACATATGAACATTAATCATTGAACAGAAACTTAGCCATACTTGCTTGATGCGTGAGAACAAACCTCACTGGTCTCAAATGTGCTGCGTAATACGAGAATGAACCTCTGTGGTTCTCGCACGGCAAGCAAGCATGCGTGGGCTTTCGTTTACCAAATATGAGGTGTGCGTCGATGAATATTTATACGTGCATAAAAGCATGAATTAAATCTGTTCATCATATAAAGTGATTGTGTCTCTTTAGAAAATTTGGACTAAACCGCTCGATTCATATGCATTAGATTTACGATCTCTTTATGAACTGTTTGACGCGTCAAAATGGTAGTTGGACTGTCAGTGGAAGGACAGAAATCTTTCAGATTTCATAAAACATTCCTTCATTTGTGTTCTGAAGAAGAACATCTTATGCTCTTGAAGCGACATGAGGGTGAGTAATTGATGAGAGAATTAAAAGTTTTGGGTGAATAAGTGGAATTCAAAAACCTTGTTATTAGTGACACCGCTGGCTGTTAAGTGAACCGCAGCCAGCAACTTATTGCTCATGCTCACACTCAATGTACAAGAGACTGAATGTGATTCAAGGCCCCTCATGGCAAAGATTGGTAATGGTAAAAAGGTTGAAAATACCTTAGCAAACATCAAGACAAACCAACGCTGCTGAGAGCGACATTTAGATGAATATATAAATATGTGCTGCATTAAAATTTCCTCTCAAAAAAAAAATAAACACACAACCAAAATGCCAGCAGTGAGAAAGAAAGCAGCAGTTAGAAAGCATCATAGCAATGTGGATATGTTTGCACCAGCTCTACAATTCACCGGCATAATGCCGTCAGGTGATAGTTTGATTATAAAGTATTTTTGCGACTATAGCTTCAGTATCAAGTTTATTTAGCATACATACAAATGCCAGTTTGATGATTCATACATACCGAAAACAAACATTTGCATGTATGCTTGCCTTATATATTAAATAATAATATGAGGATATGGAATATGTTCTTTGTAAATGATGAGGAGAAATTAAGCAGATATTTACAGTAAAGTATATATATATATATATATATATATATATATATATATATATATATACTAGGTAGAGTGTAGTATGTGTACAGAATGTAATATGTGTACAGACTATATAGATCTGGCAGTGAGAGTACAGTTTAAATGAAACTCTTTTCTTTGCATGACATTGCCATTACAGTACATTCGTTATTATCCTGAACATTGTATAAGCATTCGTTTCATGTGCCATTGAATGGAAGAGAGCACGGGTAAACATCACATCCTTTTGATTTTCCCAACAAATGAATCTAGGTAAATAAATCTAGACTTTTATCCAACAACATAGGAAGTCATAGAAGGTCTTTTTTTATACATTTTGATACAAGCTGTTCACACATTGGCAATATAGAAAGTTTATTAATATGTGCAAATGAATACATGAAAATTCTTACATATAGAGCCTTTAAAGAGTAATTTCAATCTGATTTAAACCCGAAAATTATTTTGTTGGTATACATTAGTGTATTTTAGTGATTGATTCAGTGATGTTAAATCATATTTTCCATATACATACATATATATGTATTATCATATATGAGTGGATATGCCATTCTACACTGGAAGTAAGAATAGAGTCAAGGCATGTTTATACAAATATTATTGTCTGAGCATCTAAGTAAGATGTCTTGTACCATATTTGCCGTATCTTATTTTCACTGTTTGCAGACATAGCATAAACACATGTGGAAGTTGACATTACTCACCAAAATATAAATCAAATATAATCTTTCTACTGTCTCTACTGTTTGCATCTATGCTATTCTAACTTAAATGCTATATATGTTATTTAAATTGTTCAAAAAACTTTAAAAAATGTCACATCTCAGCAGACTAGTATAATTAATATGTGAGGGGGGAAGAAAGTGTTGCGTCATGTCTTTAGACACACTGCTAATGGAGTGAACTGTTTTTCTTTCCTGTCACTGCCTAGAGGGCTATGAATGGCTTCTGACAATGTTACATGAAACGTTAAAAAAAACACATAAAGGATTCAAAGAGACTATTTATGCAAATATAACTCCCATTTAGCTAATTAAATGTATTACCATGAAGATTTACTAGTTTAGAAATCATAAAAAAGATTGACGGGGTCAATTCGGTGGAAATTACGGTGTAGGTTTTCTAAGGACATATAATTCTTAAGTTCGTGGACACTACTAAAAAAAATTGAATGGACCTGGATGGACTGGACTCATCTTATAAAGTCACTTTCATGTTTCATGTAATGGTAGCCTATGGCTGTGAAAATGGTCTTCATTGTAAGAAACCTTCAGAAAACAGAACTGCATACAGGGCAATGTACTGTAATGTACCTTAAGAGCAAATGAAAGTAGTGGGCTGCAGACCACAGGGTAAAACTCTGTGCAGCATCAAGAAAAGCATTAGACTTATTGTTTAGCACCAGTATACGCAGCTCTAAATGTTACTCTAAGAATAGAAACATTACATAACATTTTGAGTCTTGTATTCTGTCAAAATCACTGAGACATCGTATCATGGAATACTACAAAAAAATATATATACTATATAGTATAAAAATATACAACACATGAACAGAAGAAAAATTGTAAAAAGTATGAGACGCGTTACACTTACTGCAAACCAGGGTTATTATAGTAATAACTAAAACTGAAACCAAAATATGTATGCATTTATTTAGTTTATTTATTTATATATTTATTTCCGTTTAGTTATAACTAAAACTGCTACATTTTTTTATTAAAAATTTTAATAAAACATATAGCTTTGTTATAACAACTAATAACTAATGGTAAAATAACAATAACACAACAAAAATTACTAAAACTAACTCATGAAAATGGACAACATTTAAAAAAGTATAATAGTATCACAATGATAATAAAATTACTCCCAACATTTGAAGACACTTAAAATATAATTATTTCAGTAATTTCAGTAACTTTATAATTTCAGTTAAATTAATTCAAGGCAAAATTTTGGCTGGCTATTGGGTCAGGCAGCAAGCACACTTGACTTCTCCCAAATAAATTTTAGTGCAAATAAAACCACACTTTTATAAAATATTTGCATGGGAGAAATGGAATGAATTTAACATGGCCCATGTGAACCATCAACAATATTCAAAAGAGCTAAAGCCTATTTTAACTTTGAATAACAACTACTGCATGTCCCCAAAAGCTCACATGCTTTGATCAAGCATACATAATTAAATTTTTCAAGCACAGGGGCTTGTGGGTATTCCCCCAGTTTCAATTTTGTACTTGATCATTTCAAGCTATTAACACTTCAAGGAATCATACATATATATATATATATATATATATATATATAGGAAGATATATAGGACGATATACAGGAAGGCGTAGAATGAAGTCTGTTATACTGTACAACTCAGATATAAAAATGAATATCTTTGAATTAAAAATATTAAATAAAACTTATAGATATCTCAAAAGTATTTAGGCACTTCCTGTAGTCAAGAGCCAAGTAATGGCCCCTCATCACCTTTTTCTTTTTAATAAATAACTAAATAAGTAAATATCACAACGGTCACACTCAGCTATATATATACACACATACACAGACACAGACACAGACACACAGCATTTGGTAGCAGGACGTATCAGTGCCCTTGGTGACAGCCTCCAATCCCCCTTTCTCTGCAAGCTCCTGGAACAGATCCAGCAGGCCTTCCAGCTCCCTCCTCTGCTAGCAGAGGGCTATTTATCTCTTGACAGCCACAAGGCCATCATACAAACATCTCTCCACCGGCCGTGCCACTCAGCTTTTGTTCAGCCGTCACTTTTGCTATGGTCCTATTTCTCTGGCAGAATGAGGCATTGCCACCCCTAATCTGCTTACACCTGTCCAGCAACTTATCTGCAGCATGCATGCATTCTCAGAATATGGCAGCTTAGCATGTAAGAGGTAATAGCGTTAGCTTTCTGAGCAAACTGAGAAACTAAATTCACAGGAGCTATGTTAAGAAATATGTTCCAGGAAGTGCAGAATGATGGACAGAAGATTTTTTGCATAAGCTAACTAATAGAATGACTCTTAACAATATGTAAATGTATAACTTTAAAACTTCTGGAGCTTTTTCGAAAGCCATTTTGTTCTTTTGATAAAACCAGTATTTTTCAATATTCACAAAAAATCTCAGTCAATAACAAACAATTGTAATTAATAATGATAATTGCATGCAATGTGATATTAGAGGTGTGAATGAATAGACCAGTTTTAGTGGCACCATATATTTTTGTGTACAGTATCAGTAAGGACCCTCCACTGTGAAGGCCTCATGAATCCGATCTTCAACCTGATGGAACTGGATTAAATATTCTGAAAGTCCCGATCTCAATCTAACTTTTGATCTGAAATGCTGTCTATATCATAATCATGCACTGTTTGTTTGTTTGTTGGCCAGACGAAAACTGGTCCCCCTCCTGAGCCTGGCTTCTCCCAAGATTATTTTTTCTCCATTCTGTCACCTGCTGGATTTTGGGTTCCTTGCCACTGTCACCTCTGGCTTGCTATTGGGGATACTTAACACTAAATATTCATCATAAATACTGATTGGCCTGCTCTTTTAGAGCTTCTGTACAGACAAAACAAACGTTGTTGCATTATTTTCCTGTTATCTCTGGAAAGCTGCTTTGAAACAATCTCTATTGTAAAAAGCGCTATACAAATAAAGATGACTTAACTTGACAATATTAAAAACTGATTGTCATACCGGCACATTTTCGCAGCACTTTTCTATGCTGAGTAAAAAATCTCTAGACTGCATGTCAAGCTCTAACAAAACTATCTTAACTTGTATAAGTAAAGATGCAGTGAAAAGTAAAATTATTAAAAGGGGAGAATAAGAGGAAATGTTTAATTTAGTGAATCTGAAAAAAACATACCAAAAGACACTACAACAGTAAAGCAACAAAATGTATTGCTAGTATTGGAGTTTGATATACAACTCCTCATATATAAAAATGAAATGCTTCTTTTGAATTGCTTCTTCCTGTAGTCAGGGGCCAAATATGGATTAAAGGGCCCCTCAGCACCTGTTTCCATTTACTAAATAAATACATTTCTGAACAGCATTCTGTTCATTTATTTTCTAAGAAATTGTGTTGCACCATTAATGATCAATAAAATGTGGAATACAATTCAATTGACATGCTTTGTAAGTAGAAACAAGCACTTTTCTACACAGGGGCCTTTAGACCGTTAGAGCTTAATCTCATGCATCTGAATATAATATCAGCGTTCAAATGACTTGGAAAGATTACTTACACTGTATCGTTGAGTAATTGTCCATTAGACTATTTCTACAGATTGTTTGGTACTCCAGCAGTAATCCCAGGACGGATCCAGTGCTGAGACACGAGTCACATCACACGACGCTCCGCTCCAGCGTTTCCCTTACATACATCAATGCAGCACTCAACGGACATAATGCGCTGTGCACCGACAGACTGTTCTACTGATGTCTTATTGAAATGATGCAAAAAAAGGAATTATGTTCCAAAGCATTTACGAATATGTGCATTGAGCCATGTCCTCCCGTTAATGTGGAGGAATGGAAATTCAAGTTCATTGCCAACGATTAAATCGTATCTGCTTCTCTCGTTACGCATATTCAATGAAGCCCATAGACGTCTCTCTCATGACAAGTGACATGTCGTGACGGGATAAAGTAAATAGCTACGGCCCGCTCTTTTCCTGTTGTATTCGATCCATCTTGTGTTTTATTTCTGTTTGATGAATCAAAGCCAGAGCGGTGAGGCAACGGTAGAACGCGCGGTAGTTCCTCAGGATCGCAAGAGCGCAGCACGAGACTCTGTCCCCGGTACCGGAGAGTCGGATCATCGGAGGAGAGGAGAGAGGGAGAGAGGAGTGGTCTGAGAGAGCGAGAGAGAGAGAGAGAGAGAGAGAGAGAGAGAGAGAGAGAGAGAGAGAGAGAGAGAGAGAGAGACCGGTATGACGTGACTCCGGTCTCTGACACTATTCTGCCCATCTGCTCACTGGGAAGATGGAGGAAAGTGTCTGAAACTGATAACTAAAGCCAAAGTACCATACATTAAAACTGGTAATTTTTAATTTGATTTCAGCCACAAAACTTTGCAATCCACATTCTTAGATTACAACGTCCATTTTTATATTATGTGATTTTTAAATGAAAGTCACCATGAAATCAAACTGCCTAGTTTTATAAATGTTTTTTCCGTGCACAACATCATTATTATTTGTTAAATGCATGCCCTAATCTTTTTTGTTTAAAGATTACAAGGGCAGAATAAAAAAAGAAAGAAAATGACAATGCTGTGCACAGAAAAATCATTTATAATAAACAATGAAATATTTCATAAAAAACCAAGAATGGTCCATTTTGATTTCCTTGCGATTTTAATGTGTTCAGTACAACCTAGAATTACATTTGTATGGACATGCAATGATATAAATATATTACCTTCTTCACAAAGTCAGTGACCACTATTATCATCAGATTAATGCATTTACATGACTCTACAGCTGGGGCGTCACTATAGGGGGGAACAATCTATTTTAAGGCGGGTCTGGAAACACTTGCCCAGGATTTAATTATTTACTTGATTTTATTTATTATCAAATCAATAATAAACAAAAGTGTTTTTTTCCTTGATATTTCCTATATTCGCCTATATCATCTGATTGATTAACTACTAACTACTGATTTGATTTAAAATATAACTGTAAACAGATGACAAGCAAAGTTTGCCCAGTATAAAATCTATTATATTGTTTTGTTTATCTTGCTTTTACTATATTCAAATGTTAATATGTTTAGGTAACATGGCACAATGGAGATTTCACGAATGCTGGTGGAGATTCTTCAATCAGCTTCCGGAGATCTCATTCACCTGAGTACTAGTATTCAGTTTGGACTACATTTCCCAAGATACCTGGACTGATCACTGCACACCTAGAGGGTATTCCAGAAAGCAGATTATGTGACATAACCGGGTATGTTTAAGGGCAAGTAAGTGTAATCTGCTTGCTCTGGAGCAGGTTAAGTTTGAGGGTTAGTTTAGTTTAGAGGTGTTCAGCACATGTGCACCCTATTGATGAGGCTAAAGTGGGTGTTACAGATTGCATGAAAGATATAAATATAAACAGATAGATAGATAGATAGATAGATAGATAGATAGATAGATAGATAGATAGATAGATAGATAGATAGATAGATAGATAGATAGATAGAAAGAAATGATCATCTCACACATTTTTGATCTGCATTCAGACCTTTCAAATAATGTGGGAGCTAAATTGCTAAACATAAAAAATACACTTTTACACTTCTTTGCAAGCACAAACTGTTAATTAGTTGAATGAGTCTTTTTCTTTATTTTATAATTAGCATCAAATGAGCAATATAGTTCTTATTGACAGTGATTAAAAGTTTTTAAACAAAAAGACCAAAACCACCAAATAGGTAGTGTTTATAAATCACCAAGTATATAAATCTGCATTAAACAAAAGAAAAAGAAAAATGTATTATGGTGCACTTTTTTATAACTATCATTTCCATAGTGATTTGTGGATTCATTGCTCTGTTAAGAATGTCTTGTGTATTAACCATGAGCATACTCTGGGTTGGATGAACTTAATCCCGATGCATTCACACATCTTGAGGAAGCAAGGTTTGGGTTAATCAACCAAGAGTTCAGTGTATGTTTGACCTTGCTTTCTGGAATACCCCCCTGTTCCTCATCACTCAGAGTATTTAAACCCGTGTGTGATGCCTGATGAAAATAACAGTCATTTTAATCCTATTATTCAAATTTAGTGCTCCAAACATCAATGACAGCTTTAACTCTACTTTGCATGGGTGGTTCTTTGCCTCGACGTTAGGCATTAAAATGCCTTAAAATGCTAGCCATGGATTATCCCTTACATATCCTCTTGGACACGTTAGTGTTCCATTTTGGACAACATTCCAGTCAAATTCTTACAAAAATATTTGAAAATTTGACATTTCTTCAAAGCCAGGGAGGAACATATCTCATTGTATTTAATATTTACGTTTGTAAATGTTTGCAAAACCCACAGATAGCCAAACGGTGACCAATTGTAATAATTTATGAAAAAGGTAAATATGGAGATAAAAGGTTTCCGCCTGATAGCGATGATATTTTATTATACATTTGTCCATGACCTCCCATCCAAGCCCACTGGATAAACGTGCCCTGATAGGGTCTTGAATCTTGAACTGAGAACTTGTGAAAGTGCATTTGAGAGTAAGTTGTTTGATTTCAATAGCAATATTCCCAGAATTTTTGTTTTTTTTCTAAAATGACTTTTCATTTGGTTTGCTCTCCATGCTTTCAAGGACTTCCATTGCAGATTCTGACAAGTCAACATCTATGATTATATTTTGAAAAGCAGTCTAAACATGTCTAAACACTAAATATGTTCTGTGACATACTTAAAAAGTAGCTGTTTCATTCAAATGTACAAGGACAACTTTCCCTTATTTTCCTTCATGTTCTAAAGATCACGACACTGCGGAGTGAAAATAAAGCAAAGTTCAGGGAATTGCTCAAGCATACTCTAAAATGTTTTTTTATAAGATTATAAATGAATCATAACATTAGTTGGGCAGTCCATTAGCAGGATAATGTTAGTAGAATCAACATTTTGTCCTTACCATGTTTACTACAGGTACAGGTCACATTAAATTGAAAAAATTCCATATTCTGTCATCATTAATTCACTCTCTTGTGGTTTCAATGTGGAACATAAAATTAGATATTTTGAAGACCGCTGGGAACAAACAACATTGGAACTCATTAACTTCATTGTAGACAAACATTTATAGACAAATGTATAGATATTTCTCCAAGTATCTTCAAAAATAAACAAGGGAAGTTAAAAGAACAGGTAGCTTCTAAATAAAATACAACAAAATCAAAGAAAATTTTGCTTCTAAGTTAAGCACCCAACTTGAATATGCTTTAGACATCCTAAATAGCTTCAGTACAATCACTATGCAAATGAAAAACCTAACATGCACCTTCCTAATGCTCAGATGTAAATACTGTATATGTCTGTAAGCCAAGCTTAAGTTGTACAATGCTGTCAACCACTGCAGCAACATCGGCCTAATTTGCATTTTTTGGTTTCATATAAATCCCCACAGGGATACTCAAATAGTGACTACTTCATTAAAGATCTGCATAGCCTATATCTACAGGGGCTCTTTAGTGCTTAGATCAGGATCTGGGCATAGCACCTCAGCTAGAAGCTTTATGCGTTCTAAATACGCTGCTAGCAGAGCCTTCTCAGTTTCATATGGCTGTCAAATCAGCTAACTGAAGTAAGCACTCTGAAGTGACAGTGAAATGTACCTGCTACTGAAACACATTACACTCCCAGAGATTTGTCTCTTTATTCTCTCACTTTATTTTAACTAACAGACATTCTTTTGAATGCAGTAGAACAGAACAGATAGTTAAAATGACACCACATATGACAATTTAGTCAAACACAAGAGAAAAATTAGGGCATGAAAAAAAGGAGAGATAGCAGGAGAATAATTATAATTACATTTACATTGACATAAACAATACTGGATAAAGAAACTGTGGAAACTAAGTTTATATAAAGCATTTCTAATCATTATCCAGGAAGATAATGATTAGAAACAGAAACAGGTGAAGTAATTAACACCCAAGGAAACTAAATAGGGAACACGTGGAAACGATTAAACAGAGTGAAAACGAAACTAAAACAAGACATAAGCATAATTGTTACTATATATATATATGTTTGTAACATATGAAAGATTCCTTATATGATGATATCCTCCGGTGATACTGATAAGAATATGTCTATTTCCATGAAGACTCATTAAAACTAACAAAGCAGTACCATACACATTTTTCAGAGACATTTGTGAGAATACACATCCAATGTGCTCAGAATACACATCCAATAATTTCCAATTATCTTAAATTATGAGCATGTAGATTATTGTTGTAGGTAAAAAATTAAAAGTGAACTTCGTTTAGATCAGCGATTAAAAGAATTCAGACCCATGATAATATATTGATTCCAAGGGAGTTGATAATAATTAATCCCAAATTGGCCTTTACAACTACTCTATGCACTTTCCATTCAAACACTCAGCTTCATGCTCTTCTCATAATGAAGATATATTGATTATTTAGACAGTGAAATAGATTAAGAAATAAAGGGAGAAAATAGACAATATAGGCAAATGTGTTTCTCTTTGTAAGGGAACTTTTATTGGTGATAATACGCGGGCATACTTGTTGAGAAAGCAAGCAGGCAAGCAAAACGCAAGAAAGTATGCAATCTAGTACAGCCACACAACGTGCACGCACGCACACTTAGAAACATCCCTTTTTCTGGTTCTGATGTGAGCTCTGCTCAGCGTTGCTGCGGATGGATTGAAGAACGAATTGAAGGTTATTAAAAGACGGGACGCAGCAGAATTTGTTGAGAAAACACATTAGACAGACAGAACGCAAGAAAGTATGCAATCTAGTACAGCGTGATGACCTCACGAATATGTTATGATTGTTTACGCTGTGAGCGAAATTGTGTTTGCAATGTTGGAGAATATAATTAAAGGGTTGTACGAGAATCAAAGGTGTTTTTATTGTATACTGGTAAATCTCTGCTGTTAGTTGGTGCACATATGCCTTTTGTTGTTAGCAAACATATACAGTGTATGTGCATCCCTTCATCAAATAAATCACCATATTGGGTGTTGGTTATCTCGCTAAACAGTTATCTCAACGCTTTTTTGCAACCCCCGAGGCCGTCGACATAACCGAACTCCACTGTATATTTTTCCATAGCTAGTTTAAAATGACAATGGACTTCCACACCTTTTATATGATATTTGAAATGGCGAACCAACAAGTTTTAGAGTGTGTGCTTTCACACCTTTTATGTGTAGACCTGGAATGGAGCACACACGATCAGCGCTCGTATACGCTCGAAGCGCTCCCACCTGGCAGTTTTCTCTTACATTTATGCATTTGGAATACGCTTTTATCCAAAGCGACTTACACTCACCTAAAGGATTATTAGGAACACCATACTAATACTGTGTTTGACCCCCTTTCGCGTTCAGAACTGCCTTAATTCTATGTGGCATTCAACAAGGTGCTGAAAGCATTCTTTAGAAATGTTGGCCCATATTGATAGGATAGCATCTTGCACTTGATGGAGATTTGTGGGATGCACATCCAGGACACGAAGCTCCCGTTCCACCACATCCCAAATATGCTCTATTGGGTTGAGATCTGGTGACTGTGGGGGTCCATTTTAGTACAGTGAACTCATTGTCATGTTCAAGAAACCAATTTGAAATGATTCGAGCTTTGTGACATGGTGCATTATCCTGTTGCAAGTAGCCACCAGAGGATGGGTGGTCATACTCGGTGGTCATAAAGGGATGGACATGGTCAGAAACAATGCTCGGGTAGGCCGTGGTATTTAAATGATGCCCAGTTGGCACTAAGGGGCCTAAAGTGTGCAAAGAAAACATCCCCCACACCATTACACCACCACCAGCCTGCAACAGAAATCGAGACTCATCATACAAGGCAACATTTTTCCAGTTTTCAACTGTCTAATTTTGGTGAGCTTGTGCAAATTGTAGCCTCTTTTTTCTATTTGTAGTGGAAATGAGTGGTAACCTGTGGGGTCTTCTGCTGTTGTAGCCCATCCGCCTCAAGGTTGTGCGTGTTGTGACTTCACAAATGCTTTGCTGCATACCTCGGTTGTAACGAGTGGTTATTTCAGTCAAAGTTGCTCTTCTATCAGCTTGAATCAGTCTGCCCATTCTACTCTGACCTCTAGCATCAACAAGGCATTTTCACCCACAGGACTGCAGCATACTGGATGTTTTTCCCTTTTCATATCGTTCTTTGTAAACCCTAGAAATGGTTGTGCGTGAAAATCACAGTAACTGAGCAGATTGTGAAATTCTCAGACCGGCCCGTTTGGCACCAACAACCATGCCATGCTCAAAACTGCTTAAATCACCTTTCTTTCCCATTCTGATATTCAGTTTGGAGTTCAGAAGATTGTCTTTACCAGGACCCTAAATGCATTGAAGCTACTGCCATGTGATTGGTTGATTAGATAATTTCATTAATGAGAAATTAAACAGGTGCACCTAATAATCCTTTAGGTGAGTGTACATTGCATTCGAGGAACACTGGATCAGTTCTTGATTTCCCTGGGATTGAACCCATGACCATGGCATTGTAAGCACCAATGCTCTACTGATTGAGCTACAGGAAAGCTCTTGCATTCTCTGCCCAGTCTTACATTCTTCAGGGCTCGGTTTTCCGCTATTGCCGAGGCTCAGTGGCGATCTATGTCCCAGGGTTCACACAATAATGATAAAAACAATTGGATCTGGCACCAGGGTTTGAAATGGGCTCTGCCCTATCTCAGCCCTTACCTGGCATATCTGAGGTAAGGGCCAGTCAAATCTTTGCGACTCAGTCAAATCTGTTGTCAAGAGGTTTCAAGAGGTTGCTAGACAGCAGGTGGTCTTTAGGAAGCTACTGCCTCACTGCCCTCAAGCTGAGGAGGGCCCTAGAGCATTCACTCCAAGCATTCCCCAAGAAACCAGGCCCTGCGGTGGACACTCAAGACGCTCGAGAGTAGACCTAGTAGATCAAACCAGATGTCTCTCAATGGGTCCTGCACACAGTATCCCAAGGGAATTCCATCCAGCGGGGTCCCACTCACCGTGGGGGGCTCCGAGTATGCTCTGGTAATGGAACAAGACTTACACTTTGCTAAGGCAAGGGGTATGTACCCCTCTCAGACAGAGATTCCAGCTGTACAGCCGTCTCTTCATCTTTCCAAGTGGATGGGGGTTCGCTGCCCAGATATGCGTGTTCTCAATTGCTCAGTAATGCACTAAATTTTGAATGCAAACACTGAAACAGATTGTGTCTCAAATCAGATTTGAGGACTGGTTTGTCACCTTCTGCCTGAAGACATTAATTCCCACATCTCCATACAGGAAGTTCCTCAGATTCACCTATGGGTAGAAGTCTTACCTGTATCGGGGACTTCCTTTTTGGCCTTTCTCTGCCACCCTGCACTTTTACCAAATGCTTGGACGCAGCACTATCCTCGCTGCGTTCCCAAGGCATTCGCTTTCAAAAGAAAATCTCTACCCAGTCGCCATGCTAGTGGTCCGACATCAAGTGTGTTTGGCCTCACACTGGCGATCCTCCTCAGTTGCCGCCTGTGAATCGAACATTGAATCGAGCACTCCCTTCTTCGAGCAGTTCACATCCCAGTGACCCAGGATTTGGGAGTAGGCATCCTGTCGAGGCAGGGACTTTGGCCCGGTGAAAAGAGAGGAAACTTCCACGGTCCTCTGTGTAATCTTCCTTTCTTACCAGCCCCTCTTAGGCTGGATACTTTGTTTCGGACATGGCCATGTACGTCTGTACTTTTCCCGGATTGCCCTGCTTCCAGGAGTTCTGGAGAGAGTTTGCCGGGACAAGGTCCATCTCACCGTTATTGCCCCATCTTCCAGGCTGGGTGGATTTGGAGACCCTTGAGACTCTGGTCAGGGAGGTTCCCTGTCCTGGGCAGGGGGCTGTATAGCCTTTCCCTGCCCAGAACTATATTTATGTGGGCTTGGCCTCCGAGAGGGCCAAGCGCATAGTGTCCGGCCTTTCAACTGAGGTTGCCGAGACCACCTTCCTCAGGTTCCTACTATTTTAATGTGACAACTAGAGAGGTGTACACAATCTCTGTTATTCCTCAATGACTTATTTCCTCAATAAAGGCATGAGCACACAAGGGTCACAACCCTTAAACCACATCCATTCAATAACAAAACGTGAGTATTTTCATCATTATTGATGACCACAAAATATTGCTCATGAATTTTCCTCTCTCCCAACACACATATCTTTTACAGCACTCTAGACCTGCAGGTTTGGACATTACCTCCCTCTTCCATTCACTGAGGTGAAAATATTTTGTTGAGAAATAAAGGCCCCCAAAGGCTCTTTACTGCTTGTCCAAAATGGCTGTCTTAATTCCCCACCATTTCCTTCCAAAAATATCAGATAAAACAGATTGCTTTTGAAGAGACATTACAGTCATAACAACTCAATTTCACCTTTCCTTGCTGTCACATAACATCATAATACACAGGACAAAACCTAAAGAAAAACACTCATCACCCAGTGTGAAATCAAAGTGATCCTTCATTTCCCGAAATATTTCAGCTCAATCAAAAACATTGGGGAATAATTACCCACACATGCTTTCTATCTTGAATTAAGCTCACTCCTGATGCCAAATGCCACTGGTTCTAGTGTGTCACATGGCCAATCATGATGTTACATGTTTAATAAGAAACAACCCCAAATGAGATCCGAAACATCCAACTTATTTTTAAGGTAAGAGTGAGTGCATTTGTAACTTGAATGTGCGAGGCTTCTAGTGTCATCCGTTATTTTAGCTGCACAAAATAGCCTGTTGTGCTACTTTATACTGTAAATTGTAAATTGTAATCAAATTATTTTAATTTATTATCATAATCATGAACACATTGGTCTGTAGCTCAATACATTTACTGCACTTTGTTATTCTTAGTTTACCTTGCACATTCTCAGAAAAAGGTTCACTTCTACATTGCAAAATAAGGTGGTAGGTGGATACAATAATCAGTTTGAACATATTATGTGTCTTTTTCACATAAAATTATCAATTATTAAAAAAGAAAACATGGAAAACATGGAATATGAAGGATACTTTTTAATGGTGCTTTTTGGTGTTTATCTAATAACACTTGGGTTATTGGATAAGATCAGTAGTGAACTGTCCCATCACTGATGTATCTACTCCAGTAGAGTCCTTTATTTCTTCCCATGAGGCAATGTTGTTCTGCTCAAGATGCAAAGATTTATTTCTGTACAGCTTCTTGTAATGCAATATTTTTGGAATTGGAACAGTGGCTTTCTTTTTGCCAAGGGTGCTGTTCATCTGCCATATGAATAATGCTTTATTTTGTGCATTGAAAGAGTAAGTAGTGCTAGGATTATAGTAAGATAGCTAATCACTGATGCTTAAAACTGAAAAGGGAAAATATTTAAAGACATATTTTCTAATTTGTTCATTTGTGAACCATACCTGTGCACACCTAGCGATGAGACATGCTTCTACATACCCTAAAATAGAACCTTTTGCCAACACCTGAGAATACATTGTGATGACATGCCAATTTATCCTATTTGCAGGTGTAAATGTGCAGTTTTTAAACTACACTCACTATCTAATGTTCCATTACATGAGCTTGATGACAGCATGGCATCATGCATCAATGGACAATCAGGAGACACTATTTATCTTATTTAATGAAGATGTAAAATTTGGAAAGAAAGATCATTTTTATACTGTATAGCTTATGAAGCACAATTCTACGCAGGAGCTGAAGCAGGAATCTCAACCCTGCAATACTATTTGTATTTAGCTTCCCTGTGGGCTCTCTGTTGCCATAGCAACCTCAGCCTTCTCTCCATTCTTTCTGGGTGAGAGCTGAGGAGATGGATAAAGTGCCTGAAGAGGAAGTGTAGGACAACAGGATTAAGAACTAAGTCCAGATCTTTCAAAGTGTGGAAAATAATGGCAAAAAAGATGTTGACAAAAAAGTTTTGTCCGCTAAGCTCATTTTCCACAGGACACAAACTTACCAAAAATGTCTGAAAAATATACATACATACATATATATATATATATATATATATACTGTATATAGAAACACACTGTACAACTGCATTTCCATTGTAGAAATGTAATCCAGATTATCTAAATTTGCATTTATACTAGTGATGCAACAACAACAAAATCTTGGTTGAAACTAAAACTTTGAACACTGAACATTATTATTTTTTAAATAAATATCAATTTAATTAATATTATGATATTTAAAAAATATGCTACACTAATTTTTTTTAAATTACGAACACAAAAATTGTTACGTAGAAAGAAAAGAAAAATTTGAGCAACAAAATGCTTCCATTGACTTGAGGCTGTTGTATCACATCACATCAAATCAATTCAATCCAATATGTATTTGTATAGCACTTTTCACAATACAAAGGAGCTTTACAGAAAATGTATGCGTCTACATCACAATCCAAGTAAGGAATTTCAGAAAGGTACATATACAAATCACACAGTCAGCTAACATTTTTTTTTTATTTAGGGGGAGAACAATTGAAGTAAACAACACGTTAATAAATAATTGGGATACATAAAAATGTTTTTGCATTGGTGCATCATGTCACATGAACTGTAAACGTGAAATCTTTTCAAACAATATTATTTGTCAATGTTTACAATAAATTTCAATTCAAAGAGCAAAATGCACACTTTTTTGTCTTCATGTATTTCCTTTTTCTTATCATGTAAGATACACAACACACAGATGCACTTTGAAAACAACATTGTGATTTGTCTTTTCAGGTGCGGCTAGTTTCCGGGATAATGTTAAGAATTTAGCTGAACAGATGCATATTTGTGTCAGATCAGCTTGTGTAACAGATGGCATGAATATAACATGGAATCCTGAGGCCCAAAGCAAGAATTACACAGCTATATAATTCACCTTTACGGAACTGAATTGGAAAACTGCATGGGGCAAAATGAATCTGAATGTAAACAAATGTTTTGTGCATAACCACATATCTGCTAATCTCAGCTGTCTGAGGCAGACTGGTTAATCACTTGTCTGCCTGGCAGGGCAATTCTATTTGGCAAATCTATGCTTTGAGTATTCCAAGAAATGTCTCTGGGGTGCTCCAAGTCACTGTCTTTCCTTCTCCTTTGTTATTGTTTAATTATTAGGCAAGATTCATTCCAGTCAGACAACGGGATTAGCCTCTCAAACCTACTGTCTGTCAAACTAAATATCCGATCTGTTCTGTTTGGAAGTGAGATAAGTTGAATACCTTCATAAAGGCAAGAATAATGACATCAAAATGGTTCATAATATTTGTTAGAAACAATTTTTTTAGAATAACAGAAAAAATTCTTTAGACTGGTTTTTAAATGTTTATGTTAATATTTTTAACTTTTCGAGTTAGATATAAAATAACAATTGTTTCTTAGGAGGCAGTTGCAAAAAGTGAACAAATGATGAACAGAAACCAAGGACAAAAGGTCAGATCTGTTGTCATTTGTAGAGTGGTTTAATGCTCTTTCCTTAATCTATTAGTAAATTTCTACAGATGCAACATTCAATAAAGGGAAAAAAAAACGTAACACTTTTTTTGAAAATCAAATGAGTGAAACGCACATGTCTCTCTTGCAAAGAATTTGGGCACAAATTCGGTTATAACTCACTTCTCACTACTTACTGGTGTAGCGATAAAGTGCAGAAAAGTTCAATGAATTATGTTTTTGGTGAATGGATACAAAAGAATCGAGTCAAATGAAATATGCAGTATTTGCATGCAGCATTTATTTTACATACAATATTTTACATAAAGATTATGAACAATACATAACTTTATTATTAAAATATTTAAATAATGTATTAATTTTACAAGGCATATCTGCTAAATAGAAGAGAAAAATTTAATAGTTAAATCTATAAAAATGTATTAATTTAATTTTGACAAACCTGCAGTTTAAGCCCAACATTAGATGTTATATATATATAAATATATCCGGATCACTGATGTCACTATGTTTTCCTCAGTGTTAAAAAAAAAACATCCCTAAATAAACAAACCAACTATAAATTCAGTAGCCGACACTATGGGTGGTACCGATTGTCTAAAGCCCATGTTTATTGGATAATGGCACAGACGCTGTCCAAAGGATCATAATAAGTGGCATCAATTTCTCAGATTTGAATTTCTTCAGAAAACGATTTCTCTGAACTGTGCTAGATATCATCTTCTACTCCTTCGATTCTTCATCATTCTCAGAGATTGATTTGAGTGGTATTTCTTCTCCTCACAGTGAAACGCTATGGATTATCATAAGTGCAAATGCAGCTGCTGTAAGTAAGTGCGTGAAGTGCTTTGCCATGTCTCGTGCTGTATTGCATCTGATGAGTCACGCTGTATGGCACTTCTCGCTCCTAGCATTACGACAATTTTAAACTGAGAGTTTTGCATTCTCGCCTGTCTTTCTTCAAAAAGGAAGGACATCTCACCCCTCCCCTGTCTGACTGTCAAGGCATCTCACGAGACCAGGCCTTGGGGCAATGGAGAGCAAGCAGGCCTGTTTCCCCCTCTTTATCCCCCCCTGTAAAGACTTATGTCCCAGCCCGGAAAGCAGGTGATACTATCGCAAGGATGAGTTGGAGGAATTCTGTGCTAGTTCTTGATGATGCTCTCCCGACTAGCGGCTTGGAAGCTACCACATGTTCTCTCTCATGCTACGGAGATTCAGGGCTGTTTCCGTGATTTTGAAAGCTCCTGGTGAAGGTTATTAAAGAGGAAGAGGAGCTTTCAAAATCATGGAAACAGCCCTTCTCAGCATGCTTAACTAATGCAGCGGCTTTTGACTTGTGGAGCAAACATTCCAGCTTAGATGACTTGGCCGCGTCATGGAAAGCACATATGCATTAGGAGCGGTTGGCTCGCAGTCATCAGGACGGCATTCTATAAGACCTAAAAGTCCTGGCGCTGTTGACTGTTGGGTTCTGTAGTTTAGGTGGAGCTGTCAGTCTTCAAGGGCTGTCCAGTCTGTGGGATCTGAACCATCAGCACATAAACTTTGATTACACCGCCTAGATTGCAAAGACAGTTTATTGTCTGTAAAGGTGCACCTTGTATACCGGGTGCAGTGAATCTAGCAGCAGACTTCTGGTCGAGCACGGACTCCTTGTTGCACCCTGCGCTTCTGAGGAAAGATGGGCTCACCCTTGGCTGTGTTTTTACGCATTCCCTTCTGCAGCAGATTCCCTCAGTATTGAGCAAATTGCCTTTTGCTGGCAGATCCAGATTTGGTTCCTGAAGCTGATTTCTCTCTTGGAGTCTCCTCCATGGGAGATTCCAATCAGAGCGAGCATGCTAACACAGGCTCAAGGCAGGATTTGGCACCCATGTCAGAGGATATGGAGGCTTTGCGTTTGGCCTCTGAGCGGGGACTTCTAATGTTTATGATCTCTCTGTTGAGGTTCAGGACATTATTAGAAATGCTAAAGCACCTTCCGCAAGGAAGCTATATGTTCATAAGTGGGAGGTCTTTGAATCTTGGTGTGCAAGTCTATCTGCTGCCCAATCGGTTCAGTTAAAGATATTCTGCATGATCAGATCACTACCAGTGTGGCTTCATAATGCTTCTACTATTAACCAGTTAGAGAGGGAAACTGTGATTTAAAAAAAATCAGATGTTAGTTTACACACTTGTCACTTTTTAGAAGCCAAAAACAGTAAAAACCTATATTCTGCGTACCGGTGCGTACTGGCCCAATTTGAGCACTGCCTAAAACAACACAATGCAATGTATAATTGAAAATATATAATATTCATATGTCCTGTGCTGAATTGCTGGCCTCACTACACTCAGCGCAGTACATTTGGTGTCATGAAATAGTAATATGCTCAAGTGTTATGATAAGCAAACATATTTCCTCTGCAAAAGCAAGTATCTAGAGCTTTCCTGTGCAAAGACCAATGCTGTGCTGCACCATGATGTAATAAATCATTTAAGATATTCTTTTGGATCAGCTCTCAAGCCATATTCAACAGAACATGGAGTGTCAAGGGAGCTTTATCATTTCCGCAACAGAGAGACAGTTCTTTGTTGATAAAATCTCTTTCAAATTCAGAAGTCTGAATAAGAATAATGAATGTATTTAATTTCAGCTGATCCTTCCATTTTTATGTAGAAATATAAAAACTACAGAGATGTCAGTTGACTAAATGAAAAGCAATTACATTTAACTATTTATAGTGCTTATCTCATCTTACATAACATTGAACATACATTGAAAGCATCACTTTTCAGGTCCTGATATGTTATACCCATCAACTTGATGTTATATCCACTCAGATAAGCACAGTGTAAAGCATCATTGTGACAGACTGGATATGTGTTCTCATGCTGGTATAATGAAGGTTTGAAAGCCACAGGCCTCACCGGCAGACCTGTGATGGTGCCAAACTCAGCAAGGGATAGGGAAGTGTGAAACCTCAGCCAGGAGTGGTGATGATGAGAAAACTCTCAATTAACTCTCACATAAATTTTCTTGAGAACAAATCTGTAATCTGTAAAAAACTCTGAAAAGTCCCAACAGTGTATATACAAGTACAAGCATCACCAGGGAATTATCATGAAACTTGATTAACACTGAATTTGATTGTTTTTGTGGCTGCTAGAAATAAGATTTTAAACAGCATTTTTTGTAATACAGTATCCAACTTCTCTAAGCAGCCAACATTAACTTTAGATAAAAGGCTTTCTTAGAGGCAAAATTGTTATGCCACTGAGGGTTTTTAAGCTACAAATATTGAAACAATTCATAATTAGTTCACTCCTCATTTTAAAAATGGTAATCTTTAGGTCTAAAGTGTAAACTTTTTTTAAAAGTTTTTTTTTTTTAATATGAAAGTAGTTAATGTCCCCATCATAAAACAAAAATCATGAATCTCAAATGTATTAAATCTAATAAGAAAATAAAAAATCCACCCCCTTGAAAATATCTATACTTTTAGTATAACTTGAATATTTATGCACTTTTTAATTATTCATTTATCTGTAGCAACTTTAATCAGCCATGGTACGAACTGAATCCGGTTTACATATCTGAACAGGTTTAGGTATTTATGGTGCCATGGAAACATTGTGGGATGTCATGGAGACAATCCAAATGGAATGTCATGGCAACATTATGAAGAAGAACAGGATTTAACCATACAAATCTCATCTAGTCGTAGGTATGAGAATTCTGAAATGTTGAAAACATATTTTCTTTTTTCTAAGCCATTTCAAAAGCTTGAGTTGTGAACAGAATATTTTATTGCATGGCCTCAAGATTGTTTTAATTACTTTACTGCGATTGCACATTTTTTAATTACTATGATAAGAAATTATATGCCTGTAACAAATGTTCATTGAGATTACCCTGCGATACAGTGCAAATAATAAATGACATGCATGTATGTTAATGTGAGCTTTACCTGGGGGTTGAATGTTTTATTTCTGAATTTCATTTGACTTTAAGTTAAACGCAGACATCAGAATAACATGCTGCTCAGCAGACAATATCAGCGTGAACAGTGATCATGAGACCATACTCACAAGAAGAAATGGACACAGAGACTGGTAAGTCTTGAGAGTGGGTGTCTGAGAGGAAGAAGGGGGGGTTGACTGCAGGAACTAGTGTTACACCACCTACCACATTGCCTCTTCAGGGACTCCAAGCTTTCTCTCCTATCCACGCTGCTGAGGTGTAGCTATGCTCCATCTGCTGCTGTTACCATGGCAACAAGTCCCACTGATCTACATAAGACAATGGAGGGAGATCTGTTCGTCTGATCTATTACCATGACTCAACGGCATCTTCATCTTTGCCAGCCCTAAAGCCAGTCATTTTGGAAATATGACTGAACGTAATTAGCTTGACCTCTGAGTGAAAGCGGAACGACATTTTTTTCTTCGGTGTACAATAAAATGTTCACTGTCCTCATTTGAAATGTCACTAAAATGTAACATAAAATTTAAGTCCTGCATCTTAAGCAAATATTTTAGTCTTAGGCAGACATGGTCAAACATGAAGTACCGGTATGCGTTTTAAATTAAACATAATAGTTTCTAACAACAATCATGAAGTAGAGACTATAAATAATCTAGGTGCTAATGTAAAAAGCTCAAGGCTGTGAAACAAATATAAAAAGACTATACACTGCCAAAACATTTTTGAAGTTGTAAATAAATAAAAGAATACTTGAGTATATTTTACAAGAAAATACCATTTCAGGTTCCACATTTACCGTAATTCAATGTGTCACTTGCCATTTCTTTGTAATTGTTTGTAAAATCTAATAGCAATTTCTGATTAAACATTTTAATTTTTGTTTAGGGTAGCATTCAAACACAAACATTTTATTTGCTCATCTTGATAAATTGATCATTGACACATCATAACTAGCATTTATTTATGTGGACATGTATTTGTAACTCTTCTTGAAGTTCTTCTGACAATTTCGAGATTAAGACCATTGTACAAAAAAATTAAAATGGAGCTGGAGGCTAAGTGCTAGCAGGGTGCTGTCATTCTCAAATGAAGCATATAAAATAAGTATATAAGATCAGTATAATTGCATAATTTGATACAAAGCTCACTGCAATACTCCAGGCAATAGAATTAGGCCCACACACAGGGAGTCTAAAAATAAAAGCTAAAGCACATTTAGCCACAGATCTGTCTGTGGTAGTTATGTAGAAGAGCAAGTTGCTTTAGTAACAATCTCATTTCTGAAAATATATCATCAAACAACCTGAGATCTCAATGTATATCTAGAAATAAATCATGATCTTTAGGGGTGTTGGAACACACATCAGTGTAAATAATTATAGAAGAGCTACAGGGGAGAAAAAGTAACAAAGTAACTTATTTGTAATCATTTCGATAAATGTTTAATGGCAGAACTGAATCCTCAGGTTCTTTTGATTGATGAATAAAATCAACAAGCTTTTAATTTACATCTTTAAACAAAAAAGCAGAAATATCATGGCTAATACCACAACATTGTTATTGTTAAAAATGAATAAGTATGTTTGAGAGCACTAAACTAAAACTATGTGCACAGATATTGAAACTAAAATGTGTCATAACACTCCCTGATCATCCCTCAAATTGTTGAACTAGACAACTGAAGAAAACCATTGTAATAGTTTACATTTCTGTTGTTATTATAATTACTGCATGATTCTTTCTTTCTATAATTTGTTGCTAGTTGACTTCTAGTTGAAAATCTATTAATAAGGCACAACACTATGAAGAACGGTTAACATGAATTAGGCTGAATATTAAAATGTACAATGTTGATCATATACGTCTCTTGAATTTTGTTGGTTTTATGTTTAGTGAACTACTTAAAACCCATTGTGTTCAATACAAACCATCTTTATACTTAATGTAGATTAATGTATATTTAATGTAGATTAAATAAAAGTTTTTTTGTTTTTGTTTTTTTAAGGACAAGACTGAGAAAGTGTTTATATTGGCATCTACCTAATGTGCCCAGTTTCTACCAAATGCCAGATGAATTTGTGCCAAAATACTATGCGGAGTAATTTTGTTTCAGCATTACTGTTAACTCAAGATGTGAATGATAAATAGTGGCCCAATATTGGCACAGTTCCGAACCTCAATGTCTAAAATTCCACAGGATTGAAATGCAGATTTAGAGCGGGTGGGAGTTTGACCACTTGCACTACATTTTTCTTAAGATTTTGATCTCCAGAGAGCTGTTCCCTCTAATTCACTGCTTTCAACCAGTTATCCTCCCATAGATCTCGACTCTAGATCTTCCACAATATAGTTACCAACCAATAGACAACCAACCGTTCAATAGACAAGATGACAAAGGCCAGGGAATCCCCATCTGGTAGAGATAAACCTTCAATCATGCTGTTTTATAGCCATCTGAAATAAACAAAATAATGGGTGTACTTTGCTTATAGAATAGGTGTCACAGTCTTGTCACGTCTGTCACATCTGGGTTCCCTTGTGTATCTTCCATATTCTTGTATTCTATCTTCTTGTATTCTCCCATAAATACCCTCCTGTGTTCCTTAGTCCTTGTCGGTAATTGTCAGTGTTTGGTGGATGTGTGGATGGTCTCCGTGGTGTCCCGAGTTTGCACCATCGTGTGCCCTTTATGTTGTGTTTTCAAAGCGTTTTGGTTTTGAGTTAGAGAATAAAGTGTTTGTGCTGCACTCCTAGCTCTCCGTGCGTCGCTCTGCATCGCACACGCCGCATCCTCCTTATAACAATAGGATGATATTCTGCATCGATTCATAAGAAATTTAACTAGATGTTCCGGACAATAAGTGATACAACAGGTTTCTGTGAATTAAAGGTTTGATCAGCCTATTCTCGGCTAGATTGATGCCAAATTGATATGACACGTTCGGCAAGTGTCCCAAATATCATACTTGCAACATTTCTCTCATTAAAGATCAAATTAAAGGAATCAAACAATGAAGACAATTGGCTGACAATAATTAAAGGATCAAAGGAACTTGTCTATACTAAGTATAGGTGAATATGCTTTTAATGAAACTTATTCAAATGCTAGATGCACAACATCATATCAGATTCTGGTCTGACATTAAAACTTAAGTGGACATGTGAACAAAGCATGAATGCTCTGAATAAATAATGGTAACGCTGGGGTTTTTAAGCAGAACGGAAGCGGGGGGGGGGGGGGGGGGGGAAACCTTCACCTAATAAATAAATCAGGCGTTTAAGCATATTGGACTGTTGTAATCTTAAGCATAATTGGTGTAAGATTGCGTATATGAATGAACTGCAAAATAGTCTGTCAGAGCTAACATGACTCAACAAAAACATTAAGAGTATAGTTTCACCAAGGATTTAGGAGAATGTGTGTCAAAAATGAAAGCATGGTGAATTCAGCATGACTTAATTTCTACCTTAAACCTTCTGACATCTCTTTTCTGTTCAGGAAAGCAAGAAGGTGCTAATGAGAACACCTGGCTGAATAGCTGAGAGCGAGAAGTGTTCATTCATTAAACCTCTCACAGCGACACTCACTTGTGTAGATCACTCAGCCCCAATTTGAGTATATGAGTAGACTGAGACTCAAAAATACATCTTGGAATTTTCACCAAGGAGTCAAGAGTTTGGCTGGTTAGCTAAAGGATTAAGGATTCACAATTCAATGGTACTGTATCAGTTACACTGTTCCTTCACCCTTCTTTATCTCAGTTCACTTTTCAGAGGGAAGTCTGTGTCATAGTTTTTATGAACAGTCCAAAAATCCCGCTCCACATTTTCCTTCTTCGGTATTGCGATGACAGACTGGCAGATGAGGCAAACGCACTTTGAAAATGACATCCCACTCTGAATGGAAGTGGTACGTTTTTGACTTCTTACTTTGTCCAGCTCCCCCACTCATTTTTATACCCTTTCTTAAGTTTAAAAGAAATAAATTGGAAGCGATCTCTCTAGCTTGACCCATGTGTCAGAAAAGGTCAGATGTCTGACTGGCTGACTGACAAAAACGTATTGTGAGAGTTTAGTGCTGGGGTGCCATATACGTCGATCACGCGACGTATGATACGAGCGATTGACTGGTAGAGCGCGATCAACGTATAGGGCAGCCCAGCACTAAACTCTCACAATCCTTTAGAAAAAAAAAAAAAAAGAAAATAAGACTTTTCCACAGTAATCGTTTCTATCCTCACCCATCTGTTGTATTCTGCGAAGTTCAGTTACAAAACTCAATAGTCTATAAGCCCCCAAATCAAAACTGCTGGACAATTGTGTCCAGCTGTTACCAATCTCGATCACAGGGCAGGGCAAGAAGTTAAATTATGCCATTATCTGTCTCGCATCCAGACTGCAATAAAGCTCTGTGGGCCCATTACAAAAGAAAAGTTCACTCAACCATTCAATAGATCTCTATGACCACAGGAAATTATGGAGTCATTTTGGATGGTCATGAGAGTAGCAGTAACTTGTACAGGAAGGGCGACAGTAACAGGCACAGAACAAAGGCCAGCTCTACCATATCCCTTTTAATATACTACTTTCCTCGAACCTCATTCATGTTCTTTTTTTTAAGCATATAAACCCAAGCACTAATTTGAAACAAAACAGAGACCACTGCATGTATAAAAAGAAAAACCTCAGACAGACAGCACCAGCAGGGTCATAATCAGTATATTGCTTTTTCATTCTGCTGTTTTTCACACTTACCGAAGTAGAAATGGGATGACCTTCTGTAGATTGTATTGGCCGCTCTCTGTAGAGACTCCCCGAGCAGGCGGGACTTGTGTAGATTATCACTGGTGGGTATAGACAGCCACCCAGTTCATTTGTGTGCAAACACTCATGTTTTCCTCATCTTCAGCCTCCTGTCCAAATCCTGCCAGCCACTAGACTCTGATGGCATATCCTGTTATATCGCCCATGCTACACTTTCAGTCATGAAGCACTGTCCAAAAGAGGCTGCCTCTTGTTTCCAAATGCACCTGCAGAGAAAACAAGACATTGTTATTCTTCTTAGCCCATCATTTCAAACTTTACACAAATAAATGTCAAGGACGAAATAGGTTACTTTATTCCCTCCACACTATTTTTGTCTCACCCCTTCCACAGCATAGTGGAAACATTCCTAACTAACACAACTAACTTGTATATTGTGTCCTAACTGCAGAAATCTTGATCTCAATGTGGGCTGATCAATTTTAACATTTAGGATTCGTTCCCACACAAGAGACCCAGTTCACTTCCATAATGCAATGTTTTTCCAAGTGAAACACATTATCCATTAGAATTGGTTGAACTGAAGGTCAAGTTTTTTTCCAACAGTAATTTTCTAATATTGCTGTCATATTTACTACATTAAAGTTGACTGGCATTCAATTTCTGCATTAAAAATGACAATTTCAAAAAGTTAAATTAGCAGTAAGTTAATTTTTAATATTAGTAAACATTAACCAATGCTCATATAAGAAAGAATGTCCTATATGATGTCTATGATGTAATTTTAGAGTGGAGAAAGTTATAGCATTTTGAGGAAAGATTATGATGGCTGATGATATTGTGCACAATACGACTGAAAATATGTATTGAGATACTAAACTTGGTTCTCTTTTAATATTTTGTTGACTTGAAAGTTATTGGGACTGAGAAAATATTGGTCAAGATCCAAGATCTATCCCTGCTTATTTATGAAGTTTGTTTTTTGAAGATAAATCTGAATTATTTCCATGTGATTTAGCACTAGTGCAAATATACTTTTGGTGGCAAACAGCACAGCTTTTAAGATCAGCATGTGAGAACTGTCATGATAAACAATCGGACACAGACGTGAGTGGTGATGATGTTTATTGAACAAAGCAAACTCAGAGCAAGTAGCTGGTGACTGAAGGTGTAGAGAAGAACTGGTAGCGGCAGAGAGGCTTATCTGATGGGAAGTGGACAATACTGGGCTGGAGATCACGGGAAGAATGCCTGAAGGTTCACGGAAGGAGATCCTGGACAATCGGGGTCGGTAATGACGGCGTCAACACGGGTTGTCGCTGGCATGAGAGTCTGGCAGTCAGTGACGAGACCGGACAGTGATTTGCAGGGTGAAGCTTGTATTTAAGGAATGCTGACTAGGCAGGTGCAGGTGTTCAGTATTCTGGTGATTGGGATCGTGAGTGAGAAGTGAATGAGTCTGGTGCGAGGGGTGTGGCTGGATCCGTGACAGTACCCCCTCCTCCACGGGCAGCTCCTGAGGACCGCGGCGGACGACGACGGGGCCGGCCTCGACCCCGGGGGGCTGGACGGTTGGGGTTGTTGGTGTGGAATTCTTGCAGGAGCTCTGGATCTAGGATGTCATCGTGGTTGACCCAAGAGCGTTCTTCGGGACCGAAACCTTCCCAATCTACGAGGTACTGCAGTGTGCCGGCCCGTCGTCGAGAGTCCAAGATGGAAGAAACTTTGTAAATGTTCTGGTCCGCCGGGTCAACAGGAGGAGGAGGTACAGCCTCAACACCAGACTCTGTGGATGAGGGAAACAGAGGTTTAGTGAAGGGCTTGAGGAGAGACACATGGAATGACGGGGAAATTCGGTAATGTGTGGGTAACTGAAGACGGTAAGTGACCTCGTTGATCTGCCTCACCACTTTGAAAGGACCTATGAAGCGGGGACTCAGCTTGCGACAGGGCAGCCGTAGGCGAATGTCCCTCGTTGATAGCCAGACGAGTTGACCGGGATAGTACCGTGGTGTGGGAAGGCGTCGGCGGTCAGCTTGGATCTTCTGCCTACGGACTGCCCTTTGCAGATGAACGTGAGCTGAATCCCATACCCTCTCGCTCTCCTGGAACCAGTGATGGACAGCTGGGACTTCCGTGGGCTCTCCTGTCCAAGGGAATAACGGTGGCTGAAAACCAAACATGCACTGAAACGGTGTGAGGTGTGTGGACTCTTGCCTTAGTGAGTTTTGGGCGTATTCAGCCCACGGAAGAAACCGGTTCCAGGTGTCTTGTTGGTGGCCACAGTAGGATCTCAGATATCTCCCAATTTCCTGGATCTTCCGCTCAGTCTGGCCATTGGTCTGGGGATGGTAACCTGAACTCAGACTAACGGAGACTCCGAGAAGGTGAAAAAATGACTTCCAGACTCTGGAAATGAATTGGGGTCCTCGGTCGGAAACGATATCTTCCGGGAGGCCAAAGTGTCGGAAGACTTGGTGAAACAAGGTTTCCGCCGTTTCCAAAGCCGTGGGGAGGCCCTTGAGGGGTATCAATTTGCAAGCTTTAGAAAACCGATCTACCACTACAAGGATGCATGTCTTGCCGTCAGATGGTGGTAAATCGGTCATGAAATCCACTGCAATGTGTGACCAGGGTCGGCGGGGTATCGGCAGGGGTTGGAGTTTGCCTTCTGGAAGATGGCGTGGTGATTTGGTGGTGGCGCAGACTGAGCATCCTCTGACATACTGGGAGACATCGCGGTCCATTCTGGGCCACCAATAGCGATCTTGTAGGAGCGAGAGGGTTCGCTGGCTGCCTGGGTGTCCAGAGCCCGGAGACGTGTGAACTTGATCCATGAGGGGCAGGCGGAGTCGAGATGGTACGTAGAGCTGCCCCTCAGGGACCCCCGGCGGAGCTGGTTCTTCGCGAGTTGCTTCGGCGATCTGGTGGTCTATTGTCCATTGGATGGGACTAACAATCAAGGCTGGAGGGAGCACGGGTTCAGGCGGTTGTGGGTTATTGTCAGGGGTGAACTGGCGAGAGAGAGCATCGGCTTTCTGGTTCTTGTCCCCAGGTCTATACGTCACGGTGAAATTAAACCTCGTGAAGAAGAGTGCCCAACGAGCCTGCCGTGGATTGAGCCTTTTTGCTTCCCGCAGGTACTCTAGGTTTCGATGATCGGTTATCACCTGGAATGGATGGTTAGCCCCCTCCAGCCAATGCCTCCACTCTTCCAATGCCAACTTTATGGCAAGCAACTCGCGATTCCCAATGTCATAGTTCCGCTCCGCCGGGGATAGCTTTTTGGAAAAGTAGGCACATGGATGGAGTCTTGGAGGCTCACCCTGCCGCTGTGACAGCACGGCTCCTACCCCGGTGCAGGACGCGTCGACCTCGACTATGAACGGTAACTGGGGATCCGGATGAGTGAGGGTAGGAGCCGTGCAAAAGGCTGCCTTAAGGGTTTGGAAGGCCTTGGTGGCTTCAGGTGTCCAGGACAGAGACTTGGGCCCATGTTGCAGTAATGATGTCAAGGGTGCACTGATTATACTGAAATTCCGGATGAACCGCCTGTAAAAGTTGGCAAATCCCAGGAAACGCTGTAATTCTTTGATTGTGGTAGGTTGTGGCCAGTTCTGCACCGCTTTCACTTTCCCCTGGTCCATCTTGACGCCGCTCTGGTTGATGATATAGCCAAGGAATTGGATGCTGCTGCGGAGGAACTCGCACTTCTCTAATTTCAAGAAGAGATGGTGTTCTCGAAGCTTAGCTAGGACCTGCTTGACGTGTCGATGGTGTTCGGAGATGTCTTTGGAGTAAACGAGGATGTCATCGAGGTAGACAATAACAAAGATGTTGAGGAAATCTCTGAATACCTCGTTCATGAATCCCTGGAACACAGCTGGAGCATTTGACAGACCAAACGGCATGACGAGGTATTCATAATGGCCAGAGGGCGTGATGAACGCGGTCTTCCACTCGTCTCCTTCACGTATTCGGATTAGATTATACGCACTTCGTAGGTCCAGCTTCGTGAAGATGCGAGCCCCCCGCAGCTGTTCCAGAGCAGCGGGGACCAGGGGTAGCGGGTATCGGAACCTGATGGTGAGCGAGTTTAGGTGCCGGTAATCAATACAGGGCCTCAAGCCTCCGTCCTTTTTGCCCACGAAGAAAAAACTTGATGCGGCAGGGGAAGTAGATGGACGGATAAACTTCTGACGTAGAGCCTCCTTTATATACTCATCCATGGCCTGTTGCTCCGGGATGGACAAGGAGTAGATGCGTCCGCGGGGAAACGTTGCCCCAGGCAGCAGGTCGAGTGCACAGTCCCATGGCCGGTGAGGTGGAAGTTCTGTAGCTAGCCGTTTGCTGAACACGTCCTGGAACGCCCGGTATTCAATGGGGATGTCTTGACATGATGGGTTATGGGGACTCTCGATGGATGTGGAGGCGAGTGGTATCTCAGTTACCATGTCAGGTTGGTCAGCAGGTGTAGGGTTCCTTTGAACAGTAGAGAGACATTGTTGAAGACAGAATGGGCTCCATTTTAAGACTTCACCTGAGTTCCAGTTAACCAGAGGAGAGTGTTTGGACATCCACGGGCGCCCCAGGACAATGTCAGTAGTGGATCCCTCCAGCACCAGGAAGGTGAGTTCCTCATGATGGAGCCATCCAATTTGCAGGTGGATAGGAGACGAGACGTACCGAATGTACCCGCGGCCCAGGGGTTTTCCAAGGATGTTATGAGCACGAAAGGGGTGGTCAAGAAGGGTTTTGTGGGCTTTCAGTTTATTCAGAAGGTTGGTGGAGATGAAATTGCCAGCTGAGCCTGAATCCATCAACGCCGTGGCTGGAACAGAGAGATTAGCAGAAGTCACTAAAACCTTTGTTAAAGACATTTTGTGGATTATGGATGCCGTGTGGATTGTACTCACCCCTGGGCGTGGTGGTCGGGTCAGGCATTGAGCTCGGAGATGGCCCTCACCACCACAGTATAGACACAAGTGCAATCGGATACGTCTCTCTCGCTCTGATGGTGATAGGCGGTAGTGATCGACCTGCATGGGCTCTGGTGCTGGAGGTTTAGGCTCTTTCAGTGGAGACGGGGAATGCGACATCGGGGTTTCTGGAGAACAGACTGTGAGGTTTTGGGACACTAGAATGGATTTTTGAATGAACTTTTCCAGGCCATAACGGTCATCATAAATGGCAAGTTGAGCACGGATGTTGGGTTGAAGTCCTTGACGGTAAACAGCCAGTAGTGCCGCCTCATTCCAGCCACTAGAGGCCGCTAGGGTGCGAAAATGCAAGGAATAATCTTGGATTGACTGGGTTCCTTGTCGTAAACGGAGGAGTTGATCGTTGGTGGATACAGTATCAGCTGCATGGCCGAAAACTTCCTTGAAATGATGGAGAAATGCAGGTAATGATTGCGTGACAGGGCCGTTAGAGTTCCAGATCGCGCGCGCCCACTGAAGCGCGCGGCCGGTGAGGAGGGATATGACGAATGCAATCTTGGCTTGTTCAGTTTCAAACTGTCGGGGATTGATTTCGAAATACAGTTTACATTGTAATAGGAAACCATCGCATTCCTCCGCCTTACCACTGAAGGGCGCTGGCCGGGCCATGGGACTGGGTGAGGCAGATGTAGAGGCAAAGTTTTGAAGGACATGGTGGAAAGCCTGCATGACATCGAGAAGTGGATTACTCTCCGCGGCGGATGCTTCGCCAGTTACCGCCTGGGTCTGCTGGGTGGTCCGGTCTTCTGTCATGATAAACAATCGGACACAGACGTGAGTGGTGATGATGTTTATTGAACAAAGCAAACTCAGAGCAAGTAGCTGGTGACTGAAGGTGTAGAGAAGAACTGGTAGCGGCAGAGAGGCTTATCTGATGGGAAGTGGACAATACTGGGCTGGAGATCACGGGAAGAATGCCTGAAGGTTCACGGAAGGAGATCCTGGACAATCGGGGTCGGTAATGACGGCGTCAACACGGGTTGTCGCTGGCATGAGAGTCTGGCAGTCAGTGACGAGACCGGACAGTGATTTGCAGGGTGAAGCTTGTATTTAAGGAATGCTGACTAGGCAGGTGCAGGTGTTCAGTATTCTGGTGATTGGGATCGTGAGTGAGAAGTGAATGAGTCTGGTGCGAGGGGTGTGGCTGGATCCGTGACAAGAACAGCTCACTATTAAAGTCAACAGATTTATAGCTGCAGGGCCAGACTGCTTTCAGAGACACAAGATGATGAGCAGTAAATCACAACTAAGGAACTGCATATGAATGCACCTAGAACATTTAATATCTTGAGCTTTTATATATACATACATATAAAGACAGCTCTAAACACAAACACTAAAAACAGAGTGGCTATGCATGGAATGGATGGAATGATTTTTTTTTCTTCCTTCAATCACTGTCGTTTTTAATTGTCTGTTATTTACTGTATTTCTTGCTGAATCGGTATTACGTTTAGAAACATGTTTTTATTAATATATATACAGAATACATTGTCAAAGTCGGAGAAAGAGAAAATCTAATTGAAAATCTTTCCCTGTGAATCTTAAAACATTGTAACATCATAACTTAAAACACTTTTGAGCAGACGAGGATGGTGGTATTGCAGGTTTTGGATGATTGACAATGTTAACAGAGTCTTTGTTGCTTTATCAGGGTGAAGAGGAGACCATGAAGATGAGGATGGATTGAGCACACACCTTGTTACTGGCAAGGTAAGCAGATGACAAGATTGACTCACAGGAACACATGGGGAGATCACAAGGAGAGTGTAAGAGATTCACAAGGTGATCGCAGGAGTACACTGAAGGATAGTGATGTGCTTCTCGGTTCGAATCCCTGAAGCGTGTGCCGAGTAATCTAGATGAGTGGTTCATGAACCGCGGGTCGATGCGCGTGTTGCTGACGTAAGTGCTGACGTTTGAAGCCCCGCGTAGCGGGTGTACCACGTGACTGCTTCAGGAAAGGATTCGCTAGGTTTGAGTGCAGCTCGAAATAAAAGCGGCAGTGAAACACTATGTATTGTCCCTCGCTTTTGTGTTGTTGGGTCCCTTTATTGCGCTGTTTTTGGCATTCGATTCGAGCTTCTTTTTTTGCGATGGAACCAGCAAGAAAGAGGAGATTTTCCCCTGTTTGGGAGCACTTTCAGTTGTTCTCACCTAAGAATGTAAGGCACCTGCAATTACTATGTAATAGATTCCATTAATGAATAAAATAAAATGTGACAACTTTTCTGAATACTTGTAGCTGAAGCATCTGATGTGTTCCAAGGAGCTAAGTTATAATAATAACACCTCAACTATGCTAAGGCACTTTAGAGTCTTGCATGGCAACGAGGAGATATATATCCCATTTATATTCATAGCCCCACACTACACTGTATAGTTGTTTTTTTAACTCTTACATATGCAATTCAATTTAGCTGAGAAGGTTGACTTGGCTGAGCACTTTATTATCACATTTCAATACTTTTCAATTCAATAAATTATATTTTTTTAGACTTTGAAAGCCATAGTGGAAAAATTTGTTTTTAAATAAAAATGAATAAACTCTTTATTTCACCTCCTTATTTAACATTTTCACTTGTTGCATAAGCAAAAGCAAAAAAATAAAATAACACAAAACAATTCATGTTAAAACGCTCTTCAAAATAATATTTTTGTATTCAGAGCATGATTCACATCCCACCATTTTATTGCAAGCACCAAGCATGTTATACATTTTTCTGCCCACATGATGGGGTAGTCGAGCAAATGAATCATCTTGAAGCCCCTATGTGTGTGTGAAGCATTTCCCTGCAGGGCTTCACTGCTTCATGGGGCTTCATTTTGCCATCACTACTGAAGGGAGTACACTGTACATCTTAAGGAGTACACTGAAGGAAATAGTCCATTGTCCATAAACGAGACCATGACAATGACGGAGTGCTTTTATGCAGGGCTGATGGAGAACAGGTGCCAGTATTTAGGTGAGAGAGGGCATTGTGTGGGTGTGAAGGATATCGTGGCTGATATCAATCTAATATGATTAGTATCAATGTTGAAAACTAATTTTTAGTGGAAACCGTGATCCATTTTTAAAAAGGATTCTTTGATTAATTGAAAGTTCAAAGTAACCGCATTTATTTGAAATGGAGATCTTTTCTTAAAGTCTTAATTTCTATTTAATGTATCCTTGCTAAACATACATTTTAATTTATTTTATCAAAATTTGCACTAACTCTAAGCTTTTGAATGATAACGTATTTTGCTATGAATGCTTGCACAATTTTATTTTCAACAGATATTTCATTGATTTTGTTTTTCTTTCTTTGAAAATGAATACACCCACAAATTAACAAGAAATTAATCACATTAAGTTATTTTATACCCCAAACATTTATAAGTCATAATTTCTTTTATAGCCTAAATACAGTCATGGCATATATAATGATCCCTCGTTTGTCACGGTAAATGTGGACCTGAACCCCCCGCGATTGGCTGATCCTACTTCGCGGATTTTCACCTATCAGCTCACGGGATACATCCATTCGTGCTCTCATTCGTCGATCTCGCGCCGGGAACCAATCACGTGCCTTGTCTGAGTGCCCGTGGGTGTGTACATCAGAATCAGAATCAGAAAGAGCTTTATCGCCAAGTGTGCTTGCACACACAAGGAATTTGTCTTAGTGCTGAAGCTTCCAGTGCACATTTACAACACAACACAACATGAACAAACAAACAAAAACAATCACTGAAGAGCTCAAACACCGAGGCAGCCATTTGCGGCGCCAAGAAATGAGTTCAGTTTAGCAAGCATACATAGCAGTACAGTACTTGAGAGTACTTGAGAGTACATCAGCAGTACTTGAGAATACTTTATTACCAAGTTTTCTATACAAATATTAAGTTATGCCAATTAAAATGACAACACTACTTGCAATTGATTTCCTCACTTTTTCTAAGTAAAGTCAACGTATTACATTTAACAGTGTATTTCCAGAAACTAAAGTGTGTAAATATGTCAATGTATTTGTAGTATTCTTAGCATAAAATTAATGTACTTTAAATACATTTACATTTACATTTTTCACTAGGGACCTTTAGCTTAGAATTACTGTAATAAAATATAAATGTATTTCACAAAATGTTTGCTTTGTATTTCACAATCCATTTATGTCTTTTTAGTGCACGTTCTACATCAGCCAATCAAAGCTCTGTCCATATAATCAGGAAGCAGAAAGCAGAGGGGGTGTTGTGTTAAACAGAAATGACTCACTGGGTGCCAGAGAACAAACCGATCTGAATTCTCCTCAGTGCTTCATGTTCTTTTTTGAAGTACATGTAATTGTTAACACAAGTCAAATTTCACGCAACTCCAGGACATTATAAATTTTCTTCTAGAACTCCACAACATCGTTCCTCCAGTCATGCACCTTGGGTCCTTGATGCACAAAAACAAAAAACAACAACCATGGATAAAAATAAATAAATAAATAAAACGGAAAAGAAGGCTTGAGCATTTATCAGTATAAACTAGTCAATGGATCTACACATACCTTCAAAATGAGGGTGTCATGACTCACAAGCATTAGAGATAAAGTTAAGGAAAAACATTGCCAACCTCAGCACAAAGATAAAGGGGGATTATGTGAGTGATGCCAGCAACACCCTGCCATGGTGGTGCAACTATTTATAAAGAAAATACATACAAAACACAAAAGTGTGTACTATTTATTTTTGCTGTAAAAATTACTATCATAGAATGACTGCAGTACTATTTAAAACCAATATGAACATGTATTATTTACTCACCCTCGTGTGTTTACTGTTTGTTTGTTTTTATTTTGAAGAATCTCCACGCAGGTCTTTTACATATAATGGAAGTTCAGTGACCAAAAAAAAAAAAAAAAAAACATTCACCATAAAAGTTGATCTATATGACTCTTACATTAAATTCTTAGGGACTTGGTTTGTTCTGAAACTGGAATGTAACTTACAGAGTTGCATTTTCTTGGTTTGGTTCGCTTTGGTTCACAGGCAACATTTCAAAGCGTACCAAAAATTAGATTTTGCAAGTCATGTTTGAATAATAGTGTCCACTTATTGGAGAGCAGATGGCTGTCCCAGACACCGCAGCATCTCAAGAGTGTTATGTTGATCTTTATTCTTGTATAAATAGACGTTCTACTATAAAAAGTATTGTCTGAATGTCTCTGAAACATTGGTGTATTTGACAAGTATTGCATTTATTTTACTTCAGCTATGATAAAGTAAGCAAACACAGTGCTGGTGTCACTTCGGAATGCAGAAAGTGTCACACTACATCTCTCCATTTTCAGCTCCTCCCTGACTGTAAGTGGGATCTGTTACATCCAGCTTGGCACACCTATTGACAAGTTTGCTCCTGGGGCTTATTGTGGCTTTATCAATAGCTGTCGTCACACACACTTATATAAAAGTAGCCATGATTCCTCCTCTGACTGATAAATTATATATATATTTCATTATATTTTTAAATTATATACATTTAATATATCAAGCAGTTAGAGGGGGAATCAAGGATTCATCTGGACAGCAATGCACAGAAAAGATCAACATTTTAAGATAAATAGGTGCTCTTTGGTTTTGAACCATAAAAGCAACCAGAATCAGACAACTGTGGGTATTTATTTAACACATTTCAGAATCAGAATCAACTTCCTGTTATGAATTATTATAGCGCTTGGTTCGTTGGTTCGTTGGGGGGTACCCAGACTGCAACTTCATGTCGGCCTGGGATGGTACATATAGATTCAACACGTACCAGTTGTGGGCTAGATCTGAACTGACACTGTTGCAGTCTGAATATTGCTTTCTCAACTCTGCCAAACCTCTCCAGAGTTTGTTTTCAATCAAGCTGAGACCATGTGGATATGAGTGTGATTGTCGTGTTCACATGCCTAAATTAACCAACTACACACCAGAATCAAATGCTCCAAATGAGCCAGGTGTTAAAACGCTCCAAGGGACAGATTTATTAACAGCTCGTACCATCGCAAAACTACTATCAGGATTTACTGAAGACACTTAAAATTTTCGCTGAAAAGGCATGAACAGTTATGTTTGCGGCTGACCTCACTGTACATGCATTTAAAGGAGGTTCATTTTCAGACACAAAATTTATGGGAAGAGAGTATTTAAGTGAATCATACAAGGTGATTTACTAAGGTTTCAGCTAGTCAATTTACTGGCATTTGCGGCATTATTTACCGCTAATTTTCACTGCTCTTGATCAATTACACTAGTCATTATGTAAATGATCCAGCTGGATCGGTGTTCTTTAATTTCAGCATCATGAGTAGATTTACAGTGGTGTGAAAAAGTATTTGCCCCCTTCCTGATTTCTTTTTTTTTTTTTGCATGTTTGTCAATCTTAAATATTTCAGATCATTATAGTAATTTGAATATTAGTCAAAAATAACACAAGTAAACACAAAATGCAGTTTTTAAATGGTTGTTATCATTCAGGTAAAACAAAACCCAAACCTACATGACCCTATGTGAAAAAGTGCTTGCCCCCTAAACCTAATAACTAATTGGGCCAACCTTGGGCCACCAAGCGTTTGCGGTAATTGAAGTTTGAGTCTTTTACAGCGCTGTGGAAGAATTTTGGCCCACTCATTTTTGCAGATGTTGTAACTCAGCCACATTGGAGGATTTTCAAGCATGAACTGCCTTTTTAAGGTCATGCCACAGTGTTACGTCCCTTTTGATGTTACAGTAGTACCTCAAGATACGAAAGGCTCAACTTACGAAAAATCCAAGTTACGAAAGCAAAGACGAAAATTTTTACTGCTCTACATACGAAAAGTTTTCAAGATACGAAACATTTCTGAAAGTCCGAGATTCGCCCCATAACAATTTTGAAACTCGCGCTGCACGCCGCCATCTTAGTTATAGTAGACTCGCCACCATCCTCCTGCTCTCCCATTGGTTCCTGATGCTAGCCAAGCCATGAGATCCTTCTCTCTAATTGGACAGCATCCCTCCCATCATGCATCTTCTATACGTACTGTCAGGGTAGGAGAGAGCGAGGACTCAATTGCAGGGAGGACAGGGTTTTATTCAAAAAACAAATCAAAACTTACGGACATAAACACACGGACAAGGGCAGGCGCGGCTCGCGCAAGGCTTGAAATCGCGCCCACTCACATGACATAGAGCTCGCAAGAACGAGTGTAAACACCTGTTCTCATGAGCTCACGACAAGGACGAACACACGAGTTATGAATGCCCGAATCCCGATCCAAAACCGAAACTGAAACTAGACAAGACCAGTCTCGTGATCAGACATCATAACCCGCACATGGGAAGTTACACAGACAAGCGCGCGCGCGGCTCGAATCCTCGAAGCCGTGCGCACACACACATCAAACACGAGACATTACAGTAGTGTCAGAGCTCTGCCACAAAACCAAGAAATGACTAGACCGAATGTGGCAGAACCCTGACACGTACGTGCTGGTGTGCTTTAGCTCAGCCACTCCGCACCCGAAACTTTTAATTTTTTATGTGTTTTCATAAAGTTAAGTATACGTACGTTATCTGCCGTTTGTCCTCCTCCTCCTCTGCCGCCACTTTCGATAGCCTCACTCGAAAGGTAAGCTTCGACATTTTACGTTATTTCATTGTTTATAGGTCAATTTAGCTTTATTATGAAATTTAATGGGGTGTTTTTGGAGGGCTTGGAACGGATTAGCCATTTTACATGTAAAATGTGTTCCAAGATACGAAAAACTCATTATACGAAGGCCGCCTTGGAACGGATTAATTTCGTATCTCGAGGTACCACTGTATTTCAGAAAAACTAAAACACAACGTACAATTAATGTTTATGTATTACATTACTAAAGGTAAGCCACGTATAATAAAGGAACCAAAAACAAATATTGCAACTACTGCGTTTATTACCCAGTGTCTAGTTTTTTAAAGTGCCCAAAAATATTTACAATATGTACAAAATAACACAAACAATAAAACATAAAACACAACTAAGTTTAACCAACTAAACTATCTAGCAACCGAAAAATACCAAAATAAATAATCTTCAGCGTCAGACGCCCCGACTAAACCACACTAGCTAATAATAACAAAACGTAGCATTTTTGCTAACTAATGCGTCTAAACCCATATTTGTTCTACGTAGTGCACTATGTATAATTGTACGATATACTTACTTGCTCCCTACTTCCCGGTTTTTCAAACAAAGAGATTAACCGAAGAGAAATAAAACAGTAAGTATAACTTACACTTTGTAACCACAAGATACAAGACATAACCAACAAACAAACTATTAAACACACCATACACAAGGTTTAAACACAATGGATTCAAACACTAACAAAGTTTAAACCAACAGCAAGTGAGCGTGCAACGCTGCTAATATGAAGGCAAACCGGATCTTTATAGATGGTGAGGATCTAGATTGGCTGCTTGAACCGAAACGTCATCGGTCCAATGAACACTGAAAGACAAAAAAAACAGACCACCCACACATACATAACACACAATTCGCACTACGTGCGTAACACACAACATTAAGATTCGGGTCAGGACTCCAAAGGCCACTCAAACGACTTCATTTTGCTTTTCTTTAGCCTTTCAAAGATGGACTTGCTGGTGTGCTTTAGATCAGTTCGTTTCAGCTTGAGGTCACAAACAGATAGCTGGTGTTATGATGACGAGCTCCATGCTTCCCCCCTCTGGCCACCGGAGGGAGCTACCACACTTATACTGACACACACACATTACATTTCCCACAAGCCCGTGCAGTGGACTGATTATCAACTGCGACCCATTACATTAACTATAAAAGACTCACAAATTTTCACTCTTATCACGAAGTCTCGATTTGCTGTGCGATCATTCTGATCGTTGATAGTCCTGTCCTGTTTACCTGTTACCGATTCTGCTGTTACCTGTTTCTGATTCTGTCTGCCGGCCCCGACCCTTGTTTGGATTATCGCTCGTGATTGTTTTCTGCCTGTCTTGACTACCCGCCTGAACTATGATTCTGATTCTGTCTGCCCGCCTTTGTGATCCCCGCCTGATTATCTGTTTACGTATGCTCTCAGTTTGTCCTGACCATCTGCCTGTACGACCACTCTTAATAAAGACAAGCGATTGGATCCCTGCCTGTGAGTCACTCTGTTACAGCTGGACATTCTCCTTTAGGATTTTTTGGTAGACAGCAGAGTTCAAGGTTCCATTTATCACAGCAAGTACTCCAGGTCCTGAAGGAGCAAAACAGCCCCAGACCATCACACTACCACCACCACATTTTACTGTTGGTATGTAATGGGGCACACACCTTCTAAAAAGTTTAACTTTTGTCTCGTCAGGCCACAGAGTATTTTCTCAAAAGTCTTGGGGATCATCAAAATGTCTTCTGGCAACAAATGAGAAAACCCTTTATGTTCTTTGTGCTCAGCAGTGGTTTTTGTCTTGGAACTCTGCCATGCAGGTCATTTTTGCCCGGTCTCTTTCTTATGGTGCAGTCATGAACACTTGACCTTAACTGAGGTAAATTAGTTTTTTGGATGTTATTGTGGGGTCTTTTGTAACCTCTTGGATGAGTCGCTGCTGCGCTTTTAGGGGTAATTTTGGTCTGGATTTTGTTTTCCCTTAATAATAAGAACTTTCATAATATTAAATATTAGTGTATTATGCCTTAAGGTTTCAGAAGACTTGAAATAGTGGAGTCATGATTGACAAAAGTGCTTTATTGATGTTTTTGTTTGTCTTTTTGGAACTTAACCATCAGTGTGAATGTTGTATGGAAAAGAGAGTGTAAAGATTCTTCAGACATTCTCCTTTGTGATAAAAAATACAGAATATCATAAGGGTGGAAAATTAATATTAAACATTTAAAATTCATTTTTTTTGGTGAATTATTCAAAATAAATAATTAAATGACGGTTGGGAATACACTGAAGGTGAATACCGATCACATGGTCATCATAATAACAAAATCACTGTTCCGACACCTGAGGTCCAGATCTGCTCAGCAGAAAGTGAAGCCAATGACCTCATGCTTACAGATTCCCATAGCACGTGGGAGCATTCTGATGAAACAGGCTTAACCAAGACAGAGGATGGAGTGTAATTAAATCACATCTCCAGAGTCTAGCCCACAGCCAGCGATCAATGCTGCAGAAAAGAATTGTAATTTGGCAAACAGCAGCACTATGGCAAACAGCAGAATTTAAACATGCCAACCTCAGGTTCAATCGCTCTGTTTAATGGAAGCAAAACGTTTAAGGTCATTGTCCCAGTGAGGCAGAGGAGATGGGAGCAAGTCTTCATCCTACAAATGATGATGTATAGCTTAACAGGGCAATCTAAAACTGATACAGAATACCAAGTGGAATACAACCTCCATTCAAATTATCCACGTACAAAATATGTGTGGACTGGAAACATTCAATTCATTTAGATCTATTTTTTTACAGTTGCTTTGTAAATACAGTTTTTTAAAATCCATTGTAATTAAAATATATCTTAATGATAACAATAATAAAATAAAAAACATTTTTAAACATGAATTAAAATTAATCTTAAAATATAAAATATTGTCATATAATTTTGTAATTGTAACATATATTGTAATAAATACTTCACAATTGTGTAAAAATTATTAAATAAATGTTTACACATTGTGCCATTGTTTTTACCACAATCAACTATTTTAGCACTATTAAAATGTAATTAAAAGTAATTGTAGTTGTTTACCCCAAAAACAATGAGAATGTTTGAGATTAAATATGTAAAATGCTTGATATGTGACATGGAAATAATTAAACACTTTAAATCACTTAAGTCATATTTAGACATATGAAAATAGTTAAATAATATATATATTTAGAATACATAAAATATTAAATATCCTTAGAAAGACAAAACAGTCAGCCATGTAATTCTAAAACTACTTAAAATATAATTTTCCTAGGCCAGCAGGCTGTAATAAGATTAGAATAATTTTTTTTCACATTTTAATTTATATCAATTCAGGAGAGAGAGAGAGATAAAAAAAAATCCATTCTCAAATATTCAATGTTTTATAGTTTACCGTTAGTGTAACAAACGTGACTCACAGGCAGAGATCCAATCACTTTGTCTTTATTAAGAGTAGTCGTGCAGGCGGAAGGTCAGGGCAAACAGATATCATAAATGAACAGTAATATAGGCAGGGATCAAAAAAGCCGGGCAGACAGGATCCGAATCGTAGGACAGGCGGTAGTCAAGACAGGCAGATATCAATCATAAGCGATAATCCAGGCAAAGGTCAGGGCAGGCAGATCAGGATCAAAGACGGGTAAACGGCAAGACTGGCAACAGGTAAACAGGACAGGATTATCCACGCTCAGAATGACAGCTAAAGCAAATCAAGACTTCGCAATTTGTGAATGGGTGAAGGAGTCTTTTATAGTTCATAAGATGAGTAACAGCTGGTGAGAACAAACAATCATAATTGGGTCCAGCTGGTGTGTGTGATCAGTCCAGTGTACTGCATGATGGGAAATGTAGTATGTAGTGTAGTGTCAGTATATGTGTGAGCTCCCTCTGGTGGCCGTGGAGGGGAGCGCAGAGCTCATATTCATAACAGTTAGTAAATTAAATTGCTAAATTTAAGGAAATTCACAGCCCACCCGGACAAATGCCTATATACACTGACACAAGTTGAAGCAAATGAAAAGGTCTTGAAATCATTCAAATGCAAAAATAACCTTCAAAAGCAAATGTTCACCAAAACACCTTGCACACATTTAAAGGCGGCCTCCTAAGCTGTCCTCAGGTCAGGCATGGCACAAATAAAACAGATTAATTAATAAACAGAAGGAAGGGGGAAATAGAGCAATCGTCCCCAAGGTCCTCTGTTTCTGGGACGTACCAACAATATTGCTACACATTAGCTTGGTAGTACAAAAGCTAAAACATATCATGAATGTTTATTATGAAGCACAGCAGGGCGCACACAATCATTCCTGCTTCTAATGATGACAGCCCACGGCAGAAAGTTGAGGATAAGCGGAGTTGCCATGTGAGGAGACGAGAGCACTGAGTCACTTGAACGAGAGCACCTCCAGGCACTAACACTGCCCATATGGCCTCTCACAGAGCAAGAGTTTCATCCCCTACACCTGCCTGTAGCATTTTTATGTTTCAAGAAGAAGCCTGTTTTAAATGGAACTGATATGTTATGCATTTGACTAACCTATGTTTTATAATGCATACAAATATGTGCACACACTGTGCACACTCATTCCGTCAGGTTTTTATAGTTATGTTGCTTGTTTTTTTTCTTAACAGATCCACTATCTATTAAGAAAGTGGACGACTTTTAAGTTTTATTTTCAGCTATGATCTTGAATATACTACATGAAGATTGATTCATTATTCAAATGATTAGAAGCTGTAAACCCTCTAATGTCACAAGACTCCTTGATAAGCTAAACAGGCAGCCTGCATGCTAGAGAGTAATAATATTAGACAAAAGTCTCTTGATGGCACCCAAAGGGTGTCTAGGCATCCCAGAATGCCTTGCACTGGCCTACTTTGTTATTTCTGGTGCCCCTGCATTTTGTCATCACATGGTGAAGAATTATACTCTGAATTAAGGAAAGACCTGTTTAAACATTCAAGCTGAACTATAGTCTAGCTAAAGCGGTAAATGAAAATAAAATCAGGGACTGAAAAAAACAAAGCAATTGATTGGCATTCATGTTTCTCATGTTTTTCATTTGTGTTTTTGAACCTCAGATTTAGTGCAGAGGACAAAATAAATGTCAGCCAGAGTAAATACAAATCACATCCTTCCTTTTGGGAAATGACCAAGCAGGTACCATTTTATTCATTAAATGGAAGTCATGAAAACCGTTTTTAACTGACTGACTCATTGATCCATTTGCAACAGTTGTCAGTTTATCAGATATCTGGAGGAGAAGATTATCAATAAATAATTACTTAAATTTGGGTTGTTCTTCATATACAGTAAATCTAGCATACGTCCTTAGAAGACTTTGAGTAGAGAGCCATATATGGTCTTAGATCACTTTTATGTTGCTTTTTTTTGTAATTTGGTCACTATGAACCACCGTTATTGCAAAAGACCAGCGTGAAGACTTTTCAAAATATATTCTATGCTCCAACGAAGAAAGGAAGGTTTGGAATGAAGGTGAGTAAATTACAGAATTATAATTTGTGTATGAACTATCTGGCAGGCGTGTGATGCGGGAGGACGAAGGAGTGTCTGTGATTTTCACTTTATTAAACAACTCAAAAGAACATACTTTAAACAGAAAACAAAATGTGCATACGTGAGCAAAGACAGGAAATATAACCTCTGCAGAGAGCAGGGTTGGGGAGTAACGAAATACATGTAACGGCGTTACGTGTTTAAAATACAAAATTTGAGTAACTGTATTTCGTTACAGTTACATTTTAAATTGATGGTAATCAGATTACAGTTACATTCAAAAAGTATTTTAGATTACCAAAGTGATTACTTTGAATTTTAGTGTCATTTATTTATTAATATTAACGTAAGCTGGCTGACTCTGTCTCTTTAAAAAATAAAAAGCGCGCGCAGCCTGTTCAGTTAGCAAGCTGGGGCCTCATGTATCAACACTACTTACGCACAAAAACATTGCGTTCGCCAGCTTTCACGCTCACGGTCGGATGTACTAAAAGTGAAACTAACGTGACAATGTGCGTTTCTCCACGGCAAGTTCATGGCTGGCGTAAGTTCATTTCTCATAGTTTTGTCCGTTGGCGACTCCTACAGACAATGAAGTGAAGCTGCAAACATTATACAACGAATTGTTCCTCAAGTCTGTGGGAAGCATTGCTATTAATTTGCAATGTATAAAATAATTGATGCCGTATATATTGTCACACAAGCCTTATGGGAATATTCTATAAATTATGCAATTAAGTAAGAACATATAAAAGCAAGTGCAAATTGACACAACCCTTAGTCTGGCAATGGCAGCTTTGGCAATATTAGAGGACACTGCTAATGGCAGAATCCGAAGAGAACGAGTTTTTAGGGACCACAATGATTTTCTGGCCCAGGATGATGACTGGCTAATCAGCCATGTCAGATTTACAAGGGCTATCCTCCGAATCTAATTGGGTCCGAATCTAGAGAGAGAGACAGCGAGGAAACACGCAATACCCATTCCGTTACAGGTGCTGACAACGCTTGGTTTCCTGGCAAATGATTATTTCCAAAGAGAACTGGCAGACCGCTCAGAAATAAGCGAGTCGTCTTTGAGCCGCGCAACGCCGCGAAACGCCGCGCAATGCCCATTTGATGGTTCATATATGATGCAGTTGACCAGCCAAACATTAAAATGCAATTTGCAACGATAGCCGGTTTCCCTAATGTAAACGGAGCGATCAACTGCACACACATATAAGGCACCATCTGAAGATGAATTTGCATATGTGAATCGGAAACATTTCTATTCAATAAATGTGCAGATTATATGTGATGCGCAAATACGCCTAACAAATATTGTAGCAAGATCAAACAGCATGCGTGATGCATTTAAAGTTATGGTTCTATCTAATAGAGGAGCGTGGGGCACAACGTAACACGTTTTGGTTTTAGCCAAATAATGAACAAAGTAATAGGGTTAGACAAACCATATTTTTATACAAACAACATACAAGCCTCTCCTATAAATGAGCACTGTTTTCATGTTCGTTGGACCTACCGTTTCTGTGCAGTATCGGCAAAAGCGCAAGGAGTAAAATGTTACTTCTTACCCGTGAGCGAGGCTCGTTGTAACAGACAGCGGGTTAGTTTTAACACCATGTTATCCAATGCATGTTCATTCACGTATTTTTATTTGTTTAAAAAAGTTGCGTCTTGATGATCATAAGAATAACTTGTGAATTAAATATATTTGTCCCTTTATTTTTTACATTTGTTATGCTTTGAACAATGTAATGACATGAATGACATGACGTTTTAATAAGTTAATACAATGCAAAATATATGATTAATGATGCACCCTATTCAATGTGGCTTAGTTGTAACATAGTGTTACAACTGACCCCGCGCTGTCTTGTTTACCTCAGGACGGGCTAGCAGTCGCTATGTGTTTTTCACGTCTTTCAAAATGGTACCATCTTTTAGCCAAGAAGATGATAATCACAACAATATAAGATTGGACTAACATACTTTCACACATTCTTTGAAAATCGAAAAATAACTACTAGCCTATATCAAAAAATATTTACATGCTGCCAAAAGAGTTTTTCCTGTGGTTCTCATCCAAACTTCGCTGCAATTTCTCGAAAGCTGGCCAGAAGACATGTGAAAACAGTGTGATGAAAAGCCCGTTAGCACGACACATTTAAGACCGTGCAACTACCGGTATCTAAAAAGTCTATGTTACTATTTACCCCGCCTTACTTTGTGCCCCGCGCTCCCCTAGTACTTTTTATTGTTACTTATTTGCATTTAATTATACAACAACCCTTCAGAAGACCGCGGTTATCCACTAAAGACAATTGTAAGACCATTTATTTTTAGGACCATTTACAGTGCAACTTTCAGATCCAACCGCATTGACGGCATCAGTTAAACTCCCCCATATTTTCATATTTTTTTTCCTTTTGTTATTAATTCCGGAGGACAAAGTTCCAAATATTTTTTTTTCTAATTTCTACCTCCGATTGTAGCACCTCCAATTCACTTTCTGTACTTTCACTTTCATTTTCGTGCAGCTTCCTTTTCCCACGTGGACTCATTACCATATTTAAATCAGTTTAATTAAGGGAGGAGACTGGGTGGAGTGTTGTGCTCGTGCATGTGCGATCAATTTCACGTGAATCGGGATGTACGAAGAGAATATGCGCGGGATCCTTCGAACGCAGAGATTGATACATCTGGATTTTTTTGTGACATTCACAGCTTTGTCCGTAAGTGATGTTTCAGTATGAATTCAACGCAAGTCTTAGTACATGAGGCCCCTGGAGAGTGTAGATCTGCGTAAAAAATGGACGGGAAAACAGCGCGTAATGCATTTCTTTCGTGGAAATTCAAAGACAATTTTAGTTAGAAACAAGAAAAAGGACATAACATCTCAGTGCGATGCAAGCTATATCTACCTGCAACAAAACTTCTATCGGCTTCAAAGGATTCAACATCTAATCTGAAAAAGCATCTTTACGTAAGTTGTTCTTGGTCTTTGAAAATTATTTTCTTTATTCCTTATTTTCCCATTTACTCATACGTTGAGCTTTGTATGGTTTGTATGGTTAGCCTACGTTTAATATTTATAAGAATTTGGTCTAATAAAACATAGAATTGACATCCAATTAATCATGCGTTAAATAATGTTTTATAAAGCCAATGGCTTTGTGTACTTAATAGACAAACTTTAAACCTTAATAATTCATTACAAATGTTCAGAAAATGGCGCCTTTGTGCGAGTTCATTATCCGAATTGTGAACAAATCGTTTTTTCCCATCTTTTTAAATGAATCAATTTGATTTGTTTACAAAAATATTGTCAATGAATTATTCACGAATTTGATAGATCTGGGGTGTGTTTCCCAAAAGCATCGCTAGATAACTATAGTCATAAATTCCATTGAACTTCATTGCGTCCATATTTAATTTGCGAAACGCATCCTGACTAAGTTTGACTGTTGACTCTCTCGATTCTGTTGTGGCGGTAATCTTTAATAGAGAGGATAATAAGTGAAAGAATCACTCAAAGTTTTCTCCATTCATTAATTACAGTCCGAGGAGAGAGAGAGCGCGAGACAGACGGAGACATACCTTCGACACAGATTGTAATTTCTAATTTGACATAATTTTGTTTGTTTTATAGTTAACTACAACAGAGTAAACTGAAATTAAATGTTTAAATTAATTTAAAGAATTATTGTAAATGAGCAGTTAAAGGCGCAGCACTGCGTGCTTTGCGACACATGACGTCAAGAAACGTCAAACAATTAAACGCAATAATGGAGAAATCAAGGCAGTGTAGCAGATAATTTTATCAAATAAAATATAGCAGAAAACCAAATCCTATGATGGGTAGTGTTAATTTGTATTTACAGGTTGTAAACTTAATACAGGACATCAAGTTAATATGGTCTTTTGTGTTAAGTATTTCAAAGTATTTAGATTAAGTTACTAAACTTGAGTAATGTAACGAAATACGTTACAAATTACTTTTTAAAGCAAGTATTTTGTAATCTGTAGTGAAATACATTTTAAAAGTAGCCTACCCAACCCTGGCAGAGAACACCACCAACAACACATCTAAACATCATCGAAGACAGATAAAGACAGTGGAACACATGAGGGCTTAAATATACAAGGAAAGAAGGAACACTGGTGACAAGTCTAACAGGGGAAGTGATTGAGCGATAGGTGAGGGAAATGACACAAGGAAGCACACGGAAGGAAACAGGAAGAGGGTGGAGACACAACATGACCGTGACACTATCCTTCAAAGAATATAATAATTGTACAACACAGATTCATTCTTCATTTTTTTTCTAAAATAAGTGCTAAGTTGTACTGCAATGTAAATTAAAATGTAAAAAGCTACTAAGACGCAGAATGCACAAATATCAAACAACAATCATTTAGTACAATAATCTAAAATGGGATGGAAAAGAAATGATTTAGTTCCTGCATTTGAAATGTATAAGACAGAACAAATGTTTAAGATCAAAAATTTACTGAGCTTGCAGTATCAATTGACTTTAAAACTGATGTCCTAATCCATACAGCCATAATCCATGCTTGGCTTCTCAGCTTTAAAAATATAAGTACAGTGGAGTTCACTTATCTTGTTTTTGAAGTGGAACCGCCAAACTCCCTATTTGTCTCATTATTTTCTTGTGGGTTATGTAGATTCTGTTATGTTGCCGAATCCTAGTATCTCGAGCAAAAACGAGGGACATATAGGCCACTTCACATGGTTATCTCGTGACTGAGAGTTCACTGCGCATACGCTGAGTTCACGTTGCACGTGGATAGCACGTCAGTGTTGCCAACTTGGCACCATTGTCGCTATATTTAGTGAGTTTTCAGACCACTCTAGCACAAATTTTCAAAAAAGCGACTAGCGACAAATCTAATGACTTTATCTGGAGTTATTGGAGACTCTCTGAAGTGAAAGCACATATCGTTCTTATACGCAACGAGCAGCGAGAGCTGCTACATCCCCATACCAAAGCACTCACCGGCGGCCCGGTCCTCCCAGATGCAGGCAGAGCAGAAGATGTTCACTCCTCCATGTGCAAATGAATCGCGCATGTCCGGCAAGCCAGCTGGCTGATTGCAATGGCAGTACGGGATGTCAAATGTTCTTTGTCTAAAAAATAATTAAATCACTGCACAAATATAAATCGCTGCATTTGTTTGACTCAGACAGCCTCAGTCACGTACTCTTGTCCACTGTGTGTGCGCGCCTGTCTGTGACAAAAGCTAACTAGCTTGCTTATCATGTCTCAGTCAAAACTGTACACCCAAAAATGTGGGAATGAAACCCTGAATTCCAAGGCTAGTTAAAGCCTTTTATTGGTGATAATACGGGGACATACTTGTTGAAAGTATGCAATCTAGTACAGCCACACAACACGCACGCACGCACGCACACACACACACACACACACACGCGCGCATGCACGCACACACACAAACACATCCCTGTTTCTGACGCACGCTCTGCTCAGCGCCGCTGCGGATTGAAGAACCGGGTTGTTAAAAGATGGGACAAAGCCAAATTTGTTGAGAAAGCACATTAGACAGGCAGAACACAAGAAAGTATGCAATCTAGTACAGCGTGATGATCTCACGAATATGTTATGACTGTTTACGCTATGAGCGAAATTGTGTTTGCAATGTTGGAGAATATAATTAAAGGTTTGTATGGAGAATGGAAGGTGTTTTTTATTGTATACTGGTAAATCTCTGCTGTTAGTTGGTGCACATATGCCTTTTGTTATTAGCAAACATATACAGTGTATGTATATTTTTATAGCATGCTGATCGCTTCATCTAATACATAGATATATTGGGTATAGGTTATCTCGCTAAACGGTTATCTCAACGCTTTTTTGCAACCCCGAGGCCGTCGAGATAACCAAACTCCACTGTATTTATAACATAAAAGGTATTGTACAGAACAGTACTTGTCCTTTGGTTGCTTTTACATGTAAATGTATATTTTGTCACAGTCTTGTTTTGTCGCATCTGTCAGATCTGGGTCCCTTTATGTATCTTCCAGGTCCTGCACGCTCCTGTTTGTGTCTCATTGCTTATCCTGTTAGTCTTATCAGATGTTACCAATCCTGTCTTGTATTTAACCCTCTCGTGTTTCCCTTGCCGGATATTGTCACTGTTATGTGGTTTTAACGTTCAGTGTATCGCCGTGTGTGAGCATGGACTCCAAGTATATTCCGAGTTTCGCACAAAGAGTGTGCCGTTTTGTTTTTGTTTGTGAATAAAGTATTTTTAGTTGGATCCCACGTCTTCTCCCTAGTCTCCGCATCGCACACCGCACCCGCAATTGTAACAGAATATCCGACCAGGGCTAGTCACCTTTAAAGGACTTTAGAATATGGCTGTCACCCCAGCCATGGCCAAGAGTGTGATAAGTGTATTTTATGCCGTGACAGCTGTGCGAGCCTGGAGGCTGCACAGGGCTGCCGCCCCAGAGCTCGCGACGACCCGTCCGTCAGTGCCAATTACCCCAGCCATAGTCAAGAAGGTTCTGGATTTCTTTTTTGTCTTGGCAGCCCTGCACGCCTGGAGGACCCACAGGGCTGCCGCCCCAAGCCCTGCGACTGAGTCCACACTCCCGAGCCCCTCAACAAGCCATGAACTCTGTAAACTCTTGCCCCTTCCACCAGTACCACTTAGGCCTCCCAACAGCATCCCGGGAGGCCCCTCATTAAAAAAAAACAACCTTTTTTTGGGGCGGGGGGTAGGAGTAACAGGGCGGGTGGGGCAAAGGAGGCGGAGCCTCCGGGGAAAACCAGGGCCCTGGCTCCACCCTGGACATCCCGACTGCCTGGTCCTTAGTTCCCCCGGCACCACCATGGACAGTCTCCCCGGCCTGGCCCCTTGCAACCCCGGCACCTCCCTGGTTCCCCATGACACCGGCACCACCCTGGAGACCTCCCTGACTCTGTATACCCCTCCCTCCCACCCATGTTTTGATGTCATGTCTGTCTTATCCTCCTCCAGTTCACCCTCCCTTCCCTCTTCAAGGTGTTACCCTTACAGCATGAAGTCACGCCTTATGGGAGGGGGCGTTCTGTTACAGTCTTGTCTTGTCGCGTCTGTCCCATCCGGGTCCCTTTATGTATCTTCCGGGTCCTGCACGGGTCCCTTTATGTATCTTCCGGGTCCTGCACGCTCCTGTCTGTGTCTCATCACTTACCCTGTTAGTCTTGTCAGATGTTACCAATCCCGTCTTGTATTTAACCCTCTCGTGTTTCCCTTGTATTTGTCTAATATTGTCGGTTATGTGGTTGTAACGTTCAGTGTATCGCCGTGTGTGTGGATGCCCTTTCCGTGTTCTCAGTTCCAAGTATATTCTGAGTTTCGCACTAAGAGTGTGCAGATTTGTTTTAGTTTGTGAATAAAGTATTTTCAGTTGGATCCCACGTCTCCTCCCTGGTCTCCACATCGCATACCGAACCCGCAATTGTAACACATGTACATAAAATCTGACACAATGGCAGCTTTAGGGTTGTCATTATCACAGAGTGATTTGCAATTCTTTCAATATTCCACACAGGAGGACAAATTGAGTGGACTGTTATGATTCCTGTGTGAATCGATGGAACTAGTATAGTCAGGAGGAAGTGCTTGGGTTTATACTGCAGTAGGGATGGTGAGATGAAGAGAGAGAATGTTTTATTTGTGACTTCACACAGCGAAGCCTGCCTGAGTGGGCTGACAAGCGCTCATGCTACACAGAGTTGCCATGGAAACTGCAGGCTACGGAGGAGAAAGTGCAAGACAGAGGATATGAATTAAGTTCTTTCATTTTATCATCTACTGCTGACTACAGCGTGTGCGTCGTAGAAATGGTAACGAGACACTAAAGCAAACATACTTACTGCTCACTAATCTTCTAATTAAGACAGGCAAAATTGGCTGTACTTCATAGCCACCATCAGTAATGTCAATGTACTGTAAAAGAATATATTTAGTGTAGATTACATTAGACTTACCATCAACCATTTTCCATTTCTATGCTCAAAGATGATGAGACAAACACTGTCCTACATGTAACAGCTAGAGCATGTATCAAATGGAATATAATTTATATACACAGTACATCCCTAAAACCTTACATCAAGGGTAAGTTCCTCCAAAAATGAAAGTTCTGTACTTATTAACTCGATCCAGTGATGTTGATCCAAACCTGTATGACAGACTTTCTTCTAATTATCACAAAAGAAATATACTTTGATGAGCCCTGTTCATGCAATGAGGTTCAAAACACCCCCCCTACCCAAAAAAAAAATCTTCTTTTGTTTTCCACAGATGAAAGAAAGTCATACAGGTTTGGAATAACATGTCATCTGAATTCAGATTATATAAATAGTGTGCTTTTGGTTTCTAAATAGCAATTTCACAAATTTGATTGAAACGCTTCAAAATGCAGCCATGGCTCCATCTGGTGCACAGAGACAGATTGATAAACTTCATGATTCCAGTTCTACATTCCTCCATGTTCCTATTTATTACTTGAGTGAATATCCTCTTAAAGCCAAATAATTACCAGAAATGCTTCTGCCATGTAATTTGATATTAAAATGAATCAAATCTGCTCATTGTTTATCTGCTCAAAATAGATAATGTAGCAAGAGATCACTTAGTATATGGGTCCAGTACATTATGTTTTGCCCTAGTTTCTCATTCTCCTGAAGTTCAGCTCATTTGAACATATTAGGTTCAACGGCCATGCCTTATTTGCCCTTTAGCAGAATAAGGACCAATCAGGGAAAATACAAGCTAATTCAGTAGATCCTCAAGATCTAAGAGCTCTTAGAACAAAACAAAAAAAAGGGGGGGGGGGGGGGGGGGGGGGGGGGTATGTTAGTAGCATCTGTTTTCTAGGGCATATTATAAAATGGCATTTAAAGGAACATTCAGATTCTAAACCAAAGACAAAAGAAAGCATCCGTCTTCATTTCAATACTACACTAATTTCCACAGTTACACGTCTGTCAAACTTGTCACTTGTGTATCTGTATAAAATGTACACAGCAAGCATTCTCTCATTCCATCTGCACTGTAACCAAATCCCATCAACCTTCACCAGTGACCAGACAACCAGTGGGAAAAACAGCAGGAAAAGCAAAACAACACAAGGGCACAAAGTACATGCTCAACCAAGGGCATGATACTGCCAAATTCATTCACAGTTCTCACACATTCCCATCTCTCATTATTTAAAGTGATAGTTTTACTCAAAAGTTTAAATTTACCCACTCCTTTGTCCTTTTAAAATGACTTGACTTTCTTTCTACACTGTAAAAAATATATATATTAAAAATATCCTGTTATATTTACAGCAACTGTGAATGCCAAAAGTTCGCCATTACAAATACAATGACATGTTTCTGGCATTATCAGATAAGACATTAGTACTTACTATATATTGTACAACTTTAAAACTGCATTTTTCATTAAATTATTTAAATGTTAATATACCAATATCAGGATATGCTTTGTACCTTCAAATGTACTGAATCAGCATTCATCATAAGTGGCCTGTCCATAAAAAATGGGTCATTACTCTTATATAGACGTGCACAGGGTCAAACAGAAATCATCTGTGTAACTCACATGGCACTAAAATAATTGAATAAACAAACTAAATAACTACACAAAATGTAACAATGTACTGTACATAATACAAGGACTTCTGGGAATGTCCTTATGCTGTTTTCACAGAAAATTATACTGTAACTCATGCTTTTTACTACCTTTTTTCTTATAAATAACAACAGTAAATTACAGTTGTTAAATGTAATGTTAAATCCATTTACAATTTTCACTGTTTATTTTAAAGGTAACATATTTATCCAATTAACTTTTTACTGTAGTATTTTCATAGCATTTTTCTATAAAAATGATAAATTTTCTAATTTATATTAAGATATAATTTGTTTTTATAAATATCTCTATAATAACACAACAGATGTCTTTTGTGAACAATATTACCCAATGGTGTAGTGTCATTCAAACATTTTGAATAGACAGACAAAAATAAAAACAGTAAATGTCTTTCTAAACAAAGAAATAATGAGAATTTCTACAAAGCCCTAGAATTTCTAGAAGCTGAACAGTTTCAGCTTGTGTCACTGTCTGAGTCTGACCAGCGGGCATCGGTGAGAAATTGTGGTCCAGTTTATTCAGAGCTCTGAGAGTTGAGCCAACACAGGATGTGTCTGCCTTCTAGGACCCCTAACAGTTCAACCTAATTTCAGTCTAACATACCTGGTGGCTATTGTAATATTCTTCTGATTAGTTTTACAATAGCCAGCATGAAATGTGGAAAGGTGAAATACATGAAAAACATAAAAAGGTGCAATAGTCTTTTACTCCCTATTGTGACATTTATAATCGCAAAAGAAAAAAAATGTTTTGTTCCAATTTTGTTTCTCTGGAATTTATTGGATCACTGCGGTTTGCTATTGCTGTGATCTCATGTGAGTGACTGGTTGAGCCCACCCTTGTGCCAGTAAACAGAAGAGAAGTCGCAGCAAGAGGGAGAAGTTATTTTGATAAAGGTTTTATGGCACACGAATGAAAAAACAAGAATTGCCCATTTTTATTTCACTTGTTGATTTCTGGTACTTTAAATCCCCTTCCTACTGACAACCATTTTATTTATGTATTGTTGATTGCTAGGTGTTACTGCCATTAGATGCTAAAATATGCCACAAGCTTTTGAAAATATGTTCACAATTGATACCTCGGTTTACGAGCGACTTGGTATACGAGCAAATAGGTGTACGAGCATGGAGGGTCGAATCGGTGTACGAGAAACATTTTCCCTCACCCACGTGCATTTTTTGGTTGGAAAAAGTCCTAACGCCCAGCATGGTCGCGCGCATTTTTACTAGAAATATCCTAAACACAGCCTATATCCTAGCAGTCACGTGGTTCCAACCCCTTTATCACCCCTTAACTCATTCATTCTCTCAGCATCGCTTGGTTTGGCTGCATCATTCACCACAGTGATACTTTTATAAGTGATTTACAGAGGTTTTATCTCCTGTTATAAACATTGATTAATTGTGATCGCTATTGTTCACGTAGTGAAATATACACGTACATTACCTCTAAGCAGCAACTGTCAGGGTTCATGAATTCATTGTCTCCTAGTTCTGCCTGTGTATGTGTGTGTGGGGGCGTGGTCACTGATCACTGCAGCAGTCATCATCTCACGCACCTCATTCTCATGTCATCTGCTGTCTCTGCCGTTTTTGCTCGCGCGCGCGGGCTGTCTCTGCCGGTGCTCGCTCTCTATGACATTCACTCTGGATTATTACTTCAGCCCTGCTCCACAGGACATGGTTTGTTTTCTGCACTATTATAATAAATTCACTAATTTGCACAGATATTATCTAGATTAATACCTAATCTAATATCTAATAAAAGAGGGACAAATTCGCCACTTCACATGGTTATCTCGTGACTGAGCGTCACTGCATATGTGCTGAGTTTGCGTTGCACGTCGCTCTGTCAGTGACGCTTCAGAACAAAAAGCCGACCAATGAGTGAGTCAGAACAAAAGCCGACCAATGAGTATGAGGCTTGGATACACACACACACACACCTGCTTTTGTTCTAACGCACACTCTCCTCAGCGCCGCTGCGGATTGAAAAACACGGCTGTTAAAAGACGGGACAAAGCCGAATTTGTTGAGAAAGCACATTAGACAGGCAGAACACAAGAAAGTATGCAATCTAGTACAGCGTGATGACCTCACGAATATGTCATGACTGTTTACGCTGTGAGCGAAATTGTGTTTGCAATGTTGGAGAATATAATTAAAGGTTTGTATGGAGAATGGAAGGTGCTTTTTATTGTATACTGGTAAATCTCTGCTGTTAGTTGGTGCACATATGCCTTTTGTTGTTAGCAAACATGCTAGCTATGCTCTATGCTAGCTATACTGCATAATCGTTTTGAAGGGACAATATAACAGGTATTTGTATCATGTGAAGATCTTTACATCTTGTTGTGAGTTAGTGTGGGAACTTTATTAGTCAAGTTTAGTCAAGCTGATTATTTATTATAAACATTAATAGGAGCAGTGAATTAGAAGATGGTGCGTCCCTTTGCCCTGATGCGCTCTATTCAGGCTTGATGCAAATCCACTATGAAATTCACACCAGTGTGTGCATATGGAGGGCACATAGGTGGCACTCATGAACACACTTCTGAAACATAAGTTGACAAACGGAACACCCTAAAGTCTGTTGAAATTCACAGACACAAAGAAGCCCCAAGTACATATCAAGTGCAAATACAGGAAAAAGTCATGTGAAAAAGAGTCAGCACCATGATCCATGATTATCGACACCATTTGCCATGTCTGCAACTGGTCCACAAATCCTTACATATTGGTCAAAGTAGTGGAAATAGACACAGTAATATAAAAAGTTAAATAAATAAAAACTCACAAAAAATGAACTTGATAAATTACACATTTTTTAATTTATTTTTGCCTTGGAGATAAGGCAATACAGATAATCGAAAGGAAGGGAAGTGGAAAATAGGATGTGGACAGGTCCCCGAGCTGGGACTTAAACTCAGGTCGCTTGAAGTGCAGCTACATTACATCTCTGCCTACTAGGCTATCGGCTTCAATGAATTAGAATTATTGTTAGAATTATTGTAAAAATGCATAAAGCTGATGAGAATTTTATGTGACTTGGTTTTAACGTTAACTTGTCACGTTGACACACCGCAGCCTCAAAAGCGCTGTATGACATGTTCATTGCATTTATTTATTCAAAACATTCACACACTTGTTGGCTATATTATCAACTACCTGATATTTCGATTCTCAAATATGTGGAAGTGAATGTGTTTTGTTGTTTAAAAACTTTTATGATGATCATGTTAGCTGATCTATGATCTATGAAGGGCGCCGCCATGTTTGTTTGAACCGCAGTTCGGAGAATCTGATCGGTCTGATTTATAATGCAAAATCAGTCGCTTCTCCCGAAAAACATGACAGTAAGTGACTGGTGAAGTGAGAGAAGAATACAGTGAACTTTATAATTACCTATTCAATGTGTATCTGATTTATCTGATCAATTTATAATTGAACGATTGCGATTTCTGCTTTTATGGATGTCAGTGTGTATTTTTCTGAAAAAAAAGTCAAAATAAATACAGTAAATGTCTGAAACCGAAAATAAACTTTATGTGGATGAAAACACTGAGTAGTTGTGATATGTGAAAAGCTCTGAGCACGTCTGTCTCAGAATCGGTGCCAGATGACACGCGAAAACACGTTTGAATTTAGCAGTTGATGACGTGAAGCACGAACGTTCTAATCACACCGGTGTGATCGTACCCTCCAGGGCCCAGCCAAGACTGATCACACCGATGTGATTGTCCGTGCGAAAGGGTTAATAAATAGTAATTGCGTTCAGTAAAAGTTATTTTATCATACTTTTTATTCAGCAAGGCCCCATTAAATTGATCAAAAGTCACAGTAAACACATTTATTTAAATAATGTCTACTTATATTGAGATCAGCTGGTTTTTTTTTAAAGCTTGTATGTCGGCTTTAGACATGACTGTAAAATGTGGAGAGTGAGTAAGGCTCAAGTATTTCTAGCAAGTCCACAAAACAATTACAGTAATCCCTCAAGTTTTGCGGCCTCAGTGCGTCGCAGATTTTTCAAAAATATTTATTAAAAAAAAAAAAATTCCCGCCATATCGGCAGCCGTATTACGGAAAGCAGCGCTGTTTTATTGTGATGCGAGGGAGAAACGGTTTCCCAGGATACCAGACAAAGAGAGAAACTCTAGAAAAATGCAGATTAAGGGACTAAAAACAAACGTTTGAAAGTAGTGAACCATCGTGAATAAATAAATTTAATTTATGTGTATAAAAAAAATGAATAGTATTGGTTGGCTGTCATTAAAGGCAAAATAAAGTTCCATATGTTAACTCACTAAGCTGTAATCATGAAATGGAAAGGGAACATGAATCCATAAGGGACTTTGCCTCCCCACTGGTCCCGTACCATACAGCTACACAGCAGCTAATGCCCTTGCTGCAGGTGGAAAGTGAATGACTGATTGAGTGGATAAGCATGCTGAATAACTTTTACTCAGCTCCTTAGAAATCTTCCTCAGCTATCAGTCACCCTTCTCACACACAGTAGGGGCCGCTCTCAGCCTGCCATTGCAGTAGAACACAACTGGAAGCCCCCACTCTCTGCCTCTCTCTAAGCAGAGTAAGCTCTTACACTGCAGACACCCACACAACACTGAAATGAAACCTTGTCTGTAGGCTGAAAAACCCGAAAAACTGTCTTTTCTGCCAGTGTACAGAGAATCATGACAGACAGACAGAAAGAGAATATCGCTTCTTCTTACCCTCTAGGTAGTGTTCCCTAGGTAAACCTAAGTAGGATGTATATCGCAAGTCATCGAGGAACGACGATTACACTGCAAATGCTGAAAATTATGCATCACGCAGACATTCTTACCTACAGCGATGATTCAAAAGGTGAAAACTTGTGGGTGTTTCCATGACTAGCAAACCACAGCACAACACACAACAGATGGGAAAGTAACACTTCAACAAACACTTCAACAAAGAACCGTTATGTCCACTGAGAAGACAGCAGATGCATTGCTTTGCTCCTAGTTGTGAAGTCACATAGTGAGTAAGGGTTCCAGATCTGCAATAATAGGCGATAATTATAATAAAGTGCTAAACCTCCAGCATTCAGCATGCGTGTGTCTGTGTGTGAGAGAAAGTGTTTATGTGTAGGCAGGACTTTCACACAGAGATGATGCTGCACCATGGAAACCTGTGCAGATATCTGCAGCTAATTATGCAGCGACCCGCTGACAGATATGAAGAGGAAAAAGCACCATGGAATTAAAGTGCCAGCTCTGGCTGCCTCCATTCTCCACACCACTAGTGAGATGAAATGTGTGTGTATACAAGAGAGACAGAGAGTAAAGACTTTTAAAGAGCATAGCATGATGTAATCAAGCAACTTCAGTAGAAATCCTGAAACAAAATGTGAATTTAAAAAAATGCTTGAAGAGTAAGTAGCAGTATTAAACTGAATGAAACAAACTGGGAACAAATGCTCCAAAATTGCATGCAATAAATAATTTAATAAAAAAATGTTTTTACCATCAAACAGCACTCAACGCACTATGTATATGCAGTATATATATAAATACACTGTATTTAGACTAACTAACGCTAACTATACATGGTTTACATTCCCTAAAACATCTGTCTTTTACCAAATCGGTGTGGGCTGAACGGATAGCTCTGTACTGGTAATCCACACCTCTTCAATTATTTAGTATGATGTGAATTTAATAAACGCCTCTCCTTGCTCTATCATGATATACATTATGATTAAAAAAGCTGAGTATTTTCCATGGGACAAGCGTATGTAGGTCGGGGTGACCTAGTTGACAGAAGACCTACTTTAATCTGATTGGCTTTGTCAAGGCGATCCAGTCCCTGCACTGTTGCTTCCTTCAAACCAGGTCTGTTTATGTATCATTAATTCTTAAAACAACATCATGAAACACGCAGAAACCTCAAATGGACCCGAAATGAATACATTTTGATGATGCACTGCAATGAATAATTGTGGCTCACCGAACTATTAAACATTAAAAAAGGTTTTCTTGGTTCTGAAACCATGGGGAAGTTTTTACTAATAATTTATACTCTTTCTTTCTGCTCTTCCTAACATGAGAGACCCAGATAATTCAGCTGACTCTTCTTGGCCTGCTGCCCAGTCAAGATGGTTTCAGATGGATTTCTAGAGGAAAACATTCCAAGGATTTGGTGACCTTGTGAGGGAGTGATGAGCCTCTCCAAGGCATTGACTTCAAGTCTTTCAAACCATCTTTTCATCATTTCCAACTATGAATATGAACAGCGAGGATGTTATATTTCCATGGACATTTGGAAAAATTCTGGTTAAACAAAATAAAATATAAAAAAGGGGAAAAAGGCAAGTGCATACTAAATGTTCCTTAAGCTCTATCAAGCAAAGTTTGTTCTGCAACCAAATAGTCTGTAAATTATGTGTATCAGTCTAAATGCTTATATGTCTGGCCTATACACGCAACCAATTTTTTTTTGATGATGATGATGATTTGTAGTAGATCAATCTTCAATCAATCGATTTGCATTTAACTTTTGCACTAAAAATCAAAGTCGTGATTACTGTTAACTTCATATCATCCGCCCACTCTCAGAGTTTGCCCATTCAGGGAACTTTAGGATCACATTTAATAATAACCTGCGAGCTTAAACAACTTAGCTTTTATTTGATTTTGCAAATGATTAGGTGGGCTAAATGTACCCACTTCAACATTTAACACGATAAAACAATCAAATGGCTCCCATTGAGTTTCCAAAATTATTTCTCAATAAAATACGGATAAAATAAGACTACTTTTCAAACCTCTAAACCTGCATGAAACATATAATGTCACCTAGTTTCTGTCCCAAGAATGCACTAAACATTTCAGATGTCCCCTACACATTCCTTATAATGCAAAGGTGTACCATTCAGTGAACTAAAAATAAATAAACAAAATAAATCATGAATTAAAATAGGTTGACATTAATGTAGCCATTTTGGATGATATTTTAAGAGGAGACAAGAAGTGTCCCACTTTGCCTGCTTTCTACTCATTTCTGACAAGTTACTGAATGACATTGCAGTGTATTTGTAACTGAAAAGTTGATCAACTTCAGTCTTTTTTGGAGGGGGGTAATAACACCTAAGCATGCACATTTAAAGTTAGATTAACTTAAGTAGTGCAAAACTGAACTTGGACTAACTAACATGACTACACTGCGTTTTTAAGTAAACGCCTCATGATTTTCATTCTAGAAATTACAAGGGAGATGTCGAACAACCGTGTTAACTTGCAGCCTGCTACTTAGCAAAAACCCAACAACAATAACAACAAAAACGTTATGCACCTGAACTCCTCAGGGACAAAGGGCTCCACATTAAATCAGAGCTGGGTCTAAACATTTGAGACATGATACCCGCAACATGCGCAAAGCTCTGCTGCTGACTTTGAGTAGGCGTACTTTCATTTCGGCCAGCTGCGACTCAGTGCAGATGAGTGAACATTCAAGCACTGCCGCTGTAAAACGCGTTCTTTAAAGAGCAAAAGCAACATGTAAAACATGCACTCAATTCGTACGTACCGTATGGAGCAATTTGCTCATTTTGGGACCGAATGAACAAGGTTAGAAAAGACGTTTTCCCCCAAAAAAACGGCTTTCGGCTCCCTCCCTTCCCAAAAATCCAGTGGAAATAGCAGTCGGTCACGTTTTTAATCAAAAAAAGGCACAAATCTCTATGTTATGAACCATCGTGCCTCCTTGTAGACGGTATCCATCTCCTCTGCATCGTCGGTGCGGTTCAGTGCAATGGCTGTGCGCGTGCATACGGTGGTCTGCGGACGGACTCCCACGACGTCAATCAAACAAGTTCACCTACGCTTCACTCCAGTCCTGAGTGCGAGGATTGGTTATGAAGTTACATTATGTCTTAAATTATTCTCTACGCCACATTATTCATATCGCACGATTTACAGGCCACGTGAGTCTTAAAGCGTGCTCATTATGTACCTTTAAAATTTTAGTGGCTAGACTAATAAACAGATATTATGTGAGCGTATAATACTCATGTAATATCTGTATGCGAGTATATGTTGGTTTATAGGTGTTTAAGCATTATTGTTGTTGAAGCACAATCGCGAGGTAAGGTGGCAGGTACTTAATAAATGTTATTATAAGTAGCCATTAAAGTATGATTGCGAGTGTGACATTGTCTTTAACAGTTCAATGGGGGTGAAAAACACAATTCACACAAATTGTGAAATATGGAAATTTGGTGCGTTCAAATCCTGGTAAGTTTAGTCACTTTTGTCGGAGTGAGATGACAGTGTACTTTCATTTAATTAATTACACAAAATATTCTGCAAGTTTCTTAAACTCTACTTCTAGAAAATGAAGATCAAATAAATATGCATCAGGTGTGTTTTGCTTCTTTATGTTTTTAATAAACTTATGAAGCCACTGTGAACTTTATAGTTACATATTATACTACATAATGCTATCATATTTTGTGCTGGCAATTAGCTTACTTACTTGTAAATAGAAAAGACTGATAATACCACTGCTAAATACATTTAAGTCTTGTGGTATTCCGCCATGTTTGTCACTGACAAGTCCCTGACTTGTAAAGATCGGGCTTAAAAAAAAGAGCTTCCCACTCATATTTACAACATTGTGGTGGTGTTCAGATACCATCTTTAGGTCTTCCAAAGTCATAAGCATCAATCAAAGCCGGTCTGGCATATAGAACAGAGTTACATTTCTAGTTTCGATTACATTTAGTTCTGTGATCACTGACTCCAGATTACTCTATTCAGGGGTTTTCTTTCAGCATTAGTGAGAGAAACCCACTGCAAGTGGTCATGTATGGGATGATCTGTGTCCCAATTCAGAGACTGCATCCTTTGAAGGATGCATTGGAAGGCTGATTGCGTCTAAATGCAAAGGCTCCTTCAAATGTGGCCTCCAAATGTGGACTTCTTTACCTATGAAATGGGGGATCATTCGTGGCCTTGCCTATACCCCAGAATTCATTGCAAGGCAGCTAATTACACTTTTAAACATACGTATTGGGTTTCATCGTACTTGAATAACTAATGACGCAAATGTAAAAATAAAAAATAAAGAACATTTATTTTATTTTATTGGTTCAAATGTTGACTTATATTTTAGTCATATTTTTATACAATTACATATAGTTTATGCTCTTTATTATATGCAGAAATTGACCTTGGTGAACATATTTAGACAGCTTGTGAACCCGGTTTTCTTTTCAGACAATTTAATGACTTTCAAAAAAGTCTAGTACAAATATTACTACCGATGGAAACTGTCACAGTCGTTAGGCGACAAGAACAATCCTCTGTAGGCTAGACAGTCCCATTTAACAATACTCGGGTCCGAAAGGTCTGACCTTCAAAGGATGCAGTCTCTGAATTGGAACACTGCTATGGAGTGAGAGAAAACATAAACATTATGATTTCCAAAGACTGCTGGAGAGCCCATAAGACAAAACTAAAGTTTGGTATTTCAAATAATATTTTCAGCCCTCGTAAATTAAACATTTCAATAAGTCATATGTATGTGTTACCTTTCTGACGTGTACTTCCTGTTCACTTCCTTGTTCTCCCCATGTGTTCCTCACCTGTTCTGTCATCAGTCACCTCATTTGTCTTGTCAGCTGTGTCCAATCCCCTCATTACCACCTCTTGTATTTAGCCCTCTTGTGTCATATGTCTTTTTCAGTTGTTGATGCTGCGAGCTAGTGTATGGTCTCCTAAGCTCCTCGTTCCGAATGACTCCAAGTTTTTGCGCTATGAGTGCCGGTTTGCTTTTGAAAGTCTTTTGTTTGTCGTTTTGAAATAAAGGAAGTTTTCAGTTGGAAACCTCTTTCTCCTCGTCTGTCTCTGCATCGCACATGTTTTCAGCTTTACAGTATGTGTATATACAATGTCAACTCTTGGAGTGTTTGGCATGGTAATAATATGACAATGTTGATATGGTTGGTCTTGACGGCTTAGATCTGCTACGCTTTTGTATTGCTGCTGCTGTAGAGCAATTATGGGACTTGTTACTGCCAAAACATTTGTTTGATGCTGAAACAAAATGGCATACATTAATCTAATCTTTTATTTATAAAAGGCACATTTGATTTGTTTTTTCTCTAAACCACTTGAAGGGCACGGAAAATGTCCTTTTCAAGATGCATGTGAAATTTGGCTGATTCTTGATGCAATTGAGGGCAGCAGCACAAAGTTGATTCTGTGCTAGTTTGATCTAATGTTTGATGTTTTTTTTTTTATGTCATAGATTTAAGTAGCAAATGAGCGTCACTCAAATTATTGAATATATTTTGGGGTCTTGTTAATGATTTTCATTTTTGTTGAAGGTAATTAAAGGAACCGTTTTATGTTTTTGAGCTTAAAAGTGCCTTTGCTGTTGGGGCGAAAGGCACAACAATGAACATGATGATAAACAGCTGGCTAACTTTTCTTGACATGGTTAGATTCAGATGGCAAATATCATATATTAAGTTTATTGTCCAAGATAATAATTATTGTCAACAAATTCATAATGAAACCATATTTAAAAATAAATATGAAAATATAAAATATAATTTATTGTTACTACTGTAAATCTACATTCAATTATTATGGGAATTCCTTCGACGCATTCAGAATCTTTACTATTTAAAATTATTTTCTGTATTTTTTAAATAGATTTGTATATTAACATATTTTAATGAAAATATAGTTTAACAACATTTTCAAATTAAATAGACAATTGTACAAACTTTGCTAAGGTGAATATTTTAAACAAGTGAAAAGACATTATTAAAAACATTATTTTACCTAAAGTGTGTATATCAATACTGTATGACTTTTGCCCCATGTGTGTGAAGTAAAAAGCCCCCCTCCCAAGATTTTTTAACAAAATAAAACACTTTTATGATTAATTTTCACACAAAATCTATTGCTCCATAAATTTTCAATACAAACATGTATATTTTTTCTGCAAACATACACTATAGGAGTAGTGAAAAGCATATTTGTCCTAAAGGTGTGCCTTTTAGCCCCATTGTACCCTACCTGTCAAAAGTTTGCACTACATTTTAAAATATATTCAAATGGAACACTACAGAGGACACTGGACTATACTGCTCTATGATATTCATTATTCTGTACTCAGCCATTATTACCATGGCAACTATAGATCATGCACAAATTTCACCAATGAGCCACTTTCACTGAGCAACATTAATGTTGTATCTCTTTTCCATCACAAATATAAGATACTGTGAACAGCCTAAAATGTATAAGAAATTATGTATACTGAGCTATTTGAAGGTGCCTTGCGTTACATAAAATGACGTGGTGATCTATACATTTTTCATGGAAATAAACGTGGCTGAGGAAATAAATATTTTCATATTCAATATTATGAAAAGTGATTCATTTGCGTCCTAAATTTGTCCTAAATAAGCCTTAGTAATTTTGAATAGACTTTACAAGGTCATAAACAACTTGATTAAACTGATGCCACACACCAGCATTCATTCCCACTTACACTTCAATGATAGAGTCAACAGACCTGACTTTGAAGCCTCCATTTTTTTCTCACATATAACATTTCAACCCATTGTTGGATTTCATCTACAGGACAATAACTGTTATATTTGAGAATTTGAATGGCATGCTGTTCCTGGAATATCTAGCCTCAGTTAAATTCACTTTTTCCACATTACATTAAAAACAGACCATCAGCTAAGAGAAATACATATTGAACACTGATGTGTAGAATATGTACTGTACAGCAATTGTTAGGAGGTTATCTGACTTAAGAGGATTCTGCTTTATTTTACAGTTGCTTAGCAACAGCCTGATCTCTGAAAAGTGCAGTGCAGAAGGAATTAATCTAAAAACTCTTTAAAAATGTTCATGCTCATTCTGTATTTTGTGCTTGACATAGACCACCTTGAATTGTATATTTCATAGACAATGCTCGCTGTTATTCATTTTAAATAGTAACAGATACAAGAGATGCAGCGCATTGGTTGCATCACTGTGGGGATTTTATGAGCATGTAATAAATTCTACAGTATGTTCCCTCTACCCCGTTGTGCATTCCTCTTACGTGAGTAATGTGTGTTAATATCTATATATTAGTATAAATGAACTGCCTTAAGAATCATTGAATACATTGTTTCTGTATAGTTGAAGAAGCAACCAATAAATAAATAAAAAAAATAATAATAAAAAAATGTTCAAAAGTAAGTCTAGTTGTGGTGTTTCCATGGCAGTACACCAAGGGCAGCATGCAGTACTCATGCTCTCACCTCTCAGCTCTGCTATTGTCTCAACACTTAATTTCTAGAGCTTCTATTATAGACATTACAGAAAATGTATGTGTGTGTGTTCTTTTTCCTGTATCAAGATGTGATCAAGACACACTTTTGACACCACCTTGGAATTATAAGGTTCTACATTCTGAGCAGTTTTGAGATATTGAGCTTCAAAGCTTTCCACTTTGTAGAATTTAAAAAAAGGTCCCAAAATGTACACAACAACAAAAACTTTGCATAGTGTAAATCAGTTGTTATGCAATAAGAATGTGAATAATTTAATTTTGACAAAAATGTAAAATAGAACCTTATAGTTCCAACATGACGACTATGAACTGCATATACCATATACTGTGTTATATTGTAAATTAAAGTGTAAGATGTGCCAAACATATTTATTCATATGGACATCATAATGTCAGCAAAGTGTAACAACTCTTTTAAATCAGCATGAGACAGAAGTTGCAGAATAGTGTTTCTTCCCTACATTATGGCGTTTATCTGCATGAAACGGCTTCTTGAACAACTGTATTTTGCCCATGATTAGATCATTGTGGTTTGCCATTTACACCAGTAAACATGCCATCAGAGAAGAGATGTTGCTGCAAGTGGGAGGGGAAGTTATTTTGATTAAAGATTACAAGGGCACAAAAATAATAATGTAAAAATAATAAATTATAAATAATCATTTATAATAAGTGCTGCAATATAACAAAATAAGAAAGGTCACTTTTGATTTCATGGTGACTTTGCACATGTAGAATCACATATGTAGTATTTAGTAATACAGTATATGGTACTAAATCTTCCACCATTGGTAGGATCAGTAAATTTATACATTTACATATTTGGCAGACACTTATTCAAAGAAATTTGCATGGCGTTCAAGATGTGTTCTGCCAGTGGAACTACCAATGTGCTTGTGGGACCCGGTTTTATGTACTTTGACATAGAAATAGTAGTTTCTAATCCCAGTGTATAATAATACCTCATTATTCATTCATGTGGTAATTCGAGTGACAATTTGGGTAATTTGTAGAACTATTTCTTTTTATGCTAGCATGGGGAGAGCTGTTGAGAAGAACTACTGGTTTAGAGGTCTCTAATGACCTGTTGCTGAATGTGTAAATGCTTCTTTTGCTTTTCGGCTGTCAGTGAAAATGAAACTACAGTAGACAGATTTGCTTGTTTGCTTTTCTCACTAAATGCTATAAAAGATGGAGGTTCTGTTATGCCTTTCTATAATGGACTCTCTGTTTATGGTCCAATAAGATACGAGACTCTTCTGAGATATGACATAATTCAAGTTTATTTTCTTATGATGTCCAAGTACACAAGAAATACAAAATAAAACTTTTATATTTAACTAACCTCTGGCCTTACTATGCTGTGCACTATACAGTAATCCATTGCCACTTCGCGGTTCAATTTTCGCGGCCTCAGTGCATAATATTCATTGAAAAATAAAAATTCAAAAATACCGCCATATCAGCAGCCAAGAAATGGTTTCCCAGGATGCCAGACAAAGAGAGAAACTCTCTCAGAGGCTTTGTACACACCCACAGGCGCTCAGACAAGACATGTGATTGGTTCCCGGCGCGAGATCGACCAATGAGAGCACGAGTGGAGTGGAAGCCTCTTCGCCTCTCTCAGAAGCAAATGTTGACGATCCAGCGCCGATATCTGATGATGAGGCGCTTCCCGAACTGATTTACAGGCCTCATTATACCAGTGCAGTGACACCATCATCATCACATTCATCAAACCGCACAGGTCTGTCATCGTCGTCATTACTGGAGTCTCAAGATACTACTGTCATTGATGAGTGTAGAGCACCATAATATGTATCGCATGAGAAAGAGAGAGAGTAAATTTATAATATTAAGATTGTATCATTAAATACACTTAATTAAAATATATATAAAGTATAAATATACTTATTTTAAACATTCTGGTACCTACATATACGGAAATTCTTAGGGGTGCCAATCCTACTTCGTGGATTTTCACCTATCGCGGGGGGTTCCGGTCCCCATTAACCGCGATAAACGAGGGATCACTGTACATGCTAATTTAACCACAGATGCCAACTCATGAAAATGTAATAGGCTTATAATAAGGAGTCATTCCTAATAATCAAAAATAAATAAATTGGTGAGTCATATTGGTGATATATTAATAAACTTCATATGGCAATTCTATCTTTTCATTGTTTTATTATTAGCTTTAAAATCAACAAACACAGATTTAATTGAGTTTAAATATAGTGTAGCGTGAAATAAAGATGCTATGAAATTAATTACAAATTTAAGCACTTTATTATAAAAACCACAGTTATTTTTATTAATGAATTGATCACGGATGACTGTGAACTGCATTTCTACAGTGGTATTAGAGTGTACCTTTAACAGGTAGGTTGAGCTGCCAATAGACCTTTATTTAGAAACTATATTAGGTTTAAAATGTAGGCACAATAGAAGGCCTACACAGAGAGAGAGAGTGAGAGAGAGAGTTTGTGTGTGTTCTGCAAATGTGGTTCTCTCTGCATGGCAAGCACAGAAGATTGTCTTACGCTAGGATTGCTTTGCAAGCAACACAGCTTATTTTTCTCTGCATTGATCCAAATTGGGTATATGTGCCTTAGCAAGCACAATGCTGATGATGTTTTTAACCAACAACATGGGCAGCTCTATCATAATATACTTCTGAGAAATATAATTTGCCAAACATAAGCCTAATTCAGAATTAGGCTTGTGTTAGGCTTCTTCAGCACGACAATTACTTATATACAAGAACCATCTGGCCAAAAAAGAAAAGTGAAACGAAGTGAATCTTATGCACTGATTTGTTATGTCCACTGGGAAATTGCTTTCATAGAACTTTAGATCATGAACAGGACAGTGGAATCAATGGAAAGCTACCCATGAGTGCCCTCTCTGGGAAGAGAGGTTGTGTTGCATGCATTATTGATTTATGTTTTATGAGGTTTTTATTGTAAGAAATTCGCTACATTCATACATTTTATTTTCTCTCTTGATATTTTTTTTGCCCAGTTTTGTCAATATTTTACGTTATTATTTTAACACAATTGAAAAGATCTCATAGAAGAGTAATTTTAAGATTCCTTTTGTAAATAAATATTTTTTACAAGCATTAAACAATGTGTGTGTATTAATATAGTACAAATAATAATAATAAAAATCGATTAACTATACCTGATAAAGAGGATAGAGATTTATCAGGAACTTGGGAAAGTCTGAAAACTGACTGAACTGACTGTAGGAGGGCCTTTTCCTACAATGCAGTTGTGGAATTCATTACCTGCATCTGTTAGGAATACAAACTCTTTGGATTGTTTTAAGAACGGTCTTAAAACATCTTTTCAGTCAAGTTTTCAGTCAAGTTTCTTATGTTTTTTTTTTCCTTTGTTGTTTTGTAATTTGCGCTTTGAGTTTGAGAAAGGCGCACTATACATAAAATGTATTAATATTAATAAATAATATTATATACATATTGTAGTATTTTAATATTAATTTTAATTAACATATTTAAAATATAAAATAAAATAACCTTTCAAATTATAAGCGCTTTCAACATTGATTGATTAAAATCTTTGTACAAAACAATCTTTTACTATTTCGATACATCAAAGCAAATAATTTCATCCAATGATTTTATTCGGAAGCACTTGTAAATGAGTGCGGCCGCAGACACACACACACACAGTCACCGGTGGAGGTCGCTGCTGCTCTCCAATCACAGATGGTGACGAGCGCACAGGTAGATTTTGAGTCTCGTTAGCGTAATCCACACTAACCCAACAGATCAGCCTTCTGCCAACAGGCATTGCAAGCCTTTGTGTCTCACCTCCGAGTGCGTTTTGCGTTAGAATAAAAACCAAGAGAGAAGTGTGTTTGTTTCGCTTCGTAAAACAGTTGGAAAACTTATGATGCGGCTCAGGGAAGAGATGTAAAGTGCGGTGTTGATCCACTTGTTGATTGAATAAGACTCGCGGTTAGCTGACTAGCTCCACCGGTACACACACTCGCCACAGGACTGGGAAAACACAACCTTCACCATGAACACTGCGAAACCCGTATGACTAATCAGTATTTCTCGTTTACGACTTGAATCCGGGTTGTTGCGTTATCGGGAGTCAGTCAGTGAGCGTTTTTTATTATTATTATTCTAGGAAACACTTGATTTTAATGGCGAGACAAACTTAAACTGAATCATTTGGCTAATGCTAACATAAAGAAAGGGTTGGATAAACAACAAACAAACAAGACTTCACATTTATTTTAACATCGCGCTTTGTTTCGGGAATTAAAACTGTTTTGTTTTCGTTGGTTTACACCCCTCTTCGTTAAATAGCGCTCTTAAATGATGCCTCGTCTACTGGAGGAAACGTCGCAACAAAGTATCCAAGAGACGTTCATGTGATGTTCTTGTGGATTAGCATTAACAACTGCTGTTAATGTGGAAGAATATGTAGGATTTTGACTTTTTGGAATTGATCCATCTCGGTTTTTGTATTTAAACACAAAAGACACAAAAGCCATATTCTGTTGGTTAAGAGACAGGTTGTGTGTGAAATGGACACGATTAACCAATACTCGGGCTTTCCTGAAGGAGACGACAGGATCGTTTACAGTTCGGAGAGATCTGGGAGTTTTGATGAACATCATGGTAATGGCGAGGGATGGAAAGTAGTGGATGTGACCCTCTCTGGTGGAGCACCGTGGGGTTTTACTCTCAGAGGTGGATTTGAGCACAGAGAACCTCTTCTTATAACCAAGGTAAGTCATCCGTCGTGTGCATGTTGGGCAGTGAGTGACCTCAGGACTGTTGAGCTAAACTGGCCATTGTTTTGTTGTTTTTTTGTTTGTGTGAGTGAGAGACCGACCGACCGACCGACCTCTGTGTAACTTTTAATAGTGTACAAAAAGCATCATATTGTTGTAAAATTATATTTTACATACTAAAGTATGGTAATAATGTTTATAATATTCAATTCTAATATTTGTGTGCGTTTTTTTGTTTCTCTTCCCCTCCCTGCCCTACAGTGAAAATTTAATATTACAACATTATAAAAGTAGGATGCAGGATCTTTTCTATATCGAAGAGTCTGGTCATTTTCAAACGCAATTTTGTATTTGCTGTGCGTTGGTGGTATAGTGGTTAGCATAGCTGCCTTCCAAGCAGTTGACCCGGGTTCGATTCCCGGCCAACGCAATGACATTTTTCTTCTGGAAGTTTTGCACCTTTGGAATCACTATCCCCACAATAAAGTATCATGCAAAGAAGTGTAGGGATAAAGTGTATACACATTCATAATGCCTAATCTTTCAGTCGGAGCCATCAAATTGCTATCACTTTCTAGAGCTACAGACAGTTTTAAAGTTTATTTCACATAGGGCACCAGCCTATAAATCTGAGTTTATGTTATGAGACATAGTACGTCACAGAAAGAGCTATTTAAAGTAAAAGAGTACACTTGTTTGTTTGGACAAATATCATAAGCTTTATGTTGTGAGAATTTAAATGCTGTAATAACACTTTATTTTATTGTATTTCTCTGATGGCAAAATTTAGCAGCCATTACTCCATTCTTCAGTGTCATATGATCCTTAAGAAATCATTCAAATATGCTGGTTAGGTTCTCAAAAAACATGTCTTATGTTAATGTTAAAAACAGTTATTCTACTTAATATTTTTGTGGAAATTGTTTTTTAAAATTCGAATAGAATGTGAAAGTCTTTACCATCAGATTTGGTGAACAGGCCTCGATGAATTATTCCAAGGTCACTCGCCCTGCAGGACTAGTGACCCTAAAAACTTACTCGCCCTTCACATAAAGCACTCGCCCTGCATTTTAACAGACAAAAATAGTTAATAAAGTAAAAAACACATGATATACTGCAAAACCAAATATTTATTGGTTGAATGCAACAAGAACCCAGAAACAATATAATTAATCTGATAGTGAATCTGAAGACAAGTCCACATTTCCACAAGTCAATTTTTATGGACATAACTTTAATAAATGTACTATATACAAACAATGGGATGCAGCCATGGAGGAGTTACTTACTGGATTTTATTTTCTATATTATAACACCGATGTCCCGCAAATCAGCCCATTTCAAATGATGGAAAAACAAAATACAATCCGCATGACGCTAAATCCAACGCCGATAACAGTAACATTCACTTCGTCCAGCTCAAAGTCAAACATGCTCAATTTCAAACACAATAAGTAATAATTCTATGACGGCTTTGACAAATGTGATATTACACGGGCAGCTATGTTTCTCTGTCTGCCTCAAGCCCGGCTGATGCCCCGCCCCCGGGAGTCATTTATTCCACTGTGATTGGCCCCCGGAGTAATTTACTCCACTGTGATTGGCCCCCGGGAGTCATATACTCCACTGTGATTGGTTGGCTTGTACAGCTGCAGCTCGCAAGAAAAAGGAACCTTTCACACACACACAACGCGGTAAAGCGCTATTCATTCAAAACTCGTGGGCCACACTTACATTCAACTTTCATATGGTCCCGCGGGCCACAAAATATCGTTTCGCGGGCCGCATGTTTGAGACCCCTGTAGTAAATACTACATTCGTGATTCGTGGTTCAAACTTTAGTACTGAATCGTATATCTGATCGCTACTAGCCCGTCGTCGATTTTCTGCTTTTGTTTGGCAAATTTTACGAGTGTTATACGGCCTGAAGTTTTTTCTATGTAGTAACAGTTGAATGATTAGAAAAAACTGTATTGGAATCTGAAGAATCCTGTCGGGCGAGTTTTTATCAAATTTTTATCAAATCAAAGTGGATTTGTCGAAGCCTGGTGAATGTAAATGCTGTACATGGCCAAAAGCTTTGGCAGCAACCAATGTCGTGTTTCACATATTTTGCTGCTTCAGTTGTTCATATGTTAACTAATAAACAATTTGCATTGTTTATTGGTTATTGCAACAGGTCAAGTATCAGATCAAGGATTTCTCGGCTGTCAAACAGCTTCTTTGCCACAGCTTTCAGGTTGCTCAATTAGAGAATGTGAACCGCATTTAAGAGACTGTTGCTTTAAATAAAACAAAAATAATAACGATAATTGTTGTATTATATTTTCACATATTTCCTCTTATTTTTTTGTATTTTTATTTATTACTTTGCACTGAATTACTGAGTGGTGGATGTGTGAAGCAGTTTTGTTTCGATTCGGACCATAAAAATTACAAATAAAGGAATCTCTACAAACACACTATTATTCTGATTGGATAAGAGTAGACTGACTGCTATAAATGGAGGAAAGAAATGTGTTCTATGCAAGCAGCAAGACCATCTTCTCTTGAGGAGTCTTCACCAGTGTTGGGCTTGCATCTTCACACAGTGAGGTGAAGACGGTTAGATAATGGCCTGTTGTCAAGAAGGGCAGCAAAGAAGCCCCTTCACTCCAAGAAAAACATTGAGGAGAAACTGAAATTCTGCTGGAGCTACAAGGTTTGGACGGCAGTGGACTAGTACAGACTTATTTCCTCTGATGAAGCCCCCATCTGACTGTTTGAGACATCTAGAATATTGATTATCCAAAGAAGAAAATGTGAACCCCACCAAGAGTCCAGTGTCATGCAGCAAAGCATCCTGGGACATCTATGTTTGGGGTTGCTTTTCATCCTAGGTAGTGGGCTCTCTCACAATTTTGCTTTTGAATGAAGAATGGAGAGATTTGCAGAGGTTATGAAGAAGGGTCAACACTGTAATTATTGACACTTTACATTCTGTTTTTGCCAATAAAATCTTTAAAATTTCTGAAATGCATATCATTCTTTCCCAGTACGCCATAGAAACATGATCTAGATCTAGAAGTACTGAAGCAGCAAATTTGCAAAGCACAATTACAGCTTTCTACATTGATTGTTCGCTTATAAACCATTGTCCAACAACATTTGCCTTTTAGAATATAGCTTTAAATCACTGTCTATTAATATGGGTATTTTGTAGTTTGCATGTTCAATAAATTCTAAGCTATCGCTGTGGAAATGACACTTTGGTCTCTTGCTGTGTGTTTTTTTTATTTTTTTAGAAAACTCATTTTGAACAGTGACCGAAACTTTTTTTTTTGTGTGTGCTTTTCTGGTTACTTATCAACTCTGGAGGACCTTGCAGATAAATTTGGAAGGAATACTGGTTTCTCTTACTTTTAGCACGGGGTGCCTGACGTTCTCCATTAAGTGCATGTTGCAGTTTTAGCTCAAAGATTTGCTATAGAGAATGTTAAATAAGGGAGAACGTGATAGTTGAAACAAACTCTGACCTCCCTACTTAGTTTTGATGTGCATGTGACTTTCAGAAGTAAATTCCTGCCATTTCTAGGGTCTTTAAGGAGCTAAAACTTTAAGTTAGGTCAGTTTATGGAAGCCTTTGATTTGTGAGCACACGGTCTTTCAGGGGATGGTTTAAAGACTGAGTTGATCTGTGGTTTTTCACGTCTCTGGACATTTATTCATCAAGAAGCATTTCTGTGAGCCGTGCAGACCCTCCGTCACACTCTAGGAATTGGTAAGAGCGGTTAATAATGTACTGAAGTATTTTACCCCCCTCGTTGATACTCTTAAAGTTACTTGTTGTTCTTACTGGATCATATGATGGCAAATCTTGCCATAAATTAACCTTTGCACCTGTTGTTCTAGATTTAGGCTTTGTTGTCTTTGTTTTCGACAAGGTTTCTTTTCATTGATTCATGATTTGCTTACTTTTGTTAGATTGATTGACAATTTGGTTTTCATGTGAAAATTCACCCAATATCGCTTGAGCAACCTGAGCTTGTTGCATGTTCCTTGCTCAAGGGTGCAAAGCTGGTACCGTTTCTCAGGGACCATGTTTGTTGAAGTCGCTGCTGCCTGGGATTTAGAGTCCATTAGCAGCTCAAGCCTTAAACACTGAGCTATTGCTATGTTAGATTTGTAGTGCACTTCCTTTCACAAAAATCAATTATTCTGCTGATGCAAGAAACCTAATATCTAAAGATGTTGAAGACAGAACCCAGAACCAAAAGACTTAACTGTATCCATTTATTCTTTTGGTTTCCAAAGCTTGTGGGTTCTTGACTGTCATCATTTTGCAACATTTGTAGTGTGAGTTCATTTTTATTTTTGGCATGTTGGTGTTTTTGACCTTGCTGTTCTAGTACAAGTGCCATATACAAAACAATTGAATAACCTAAACCACGTATGACCTAAATCTCTTCCAAGTACATGCCAATTGGTTATGGAACACTTATCTTCGTTTTTCCTAAATATTAGATCATCTATGAAAACCACAAAAACAAAAGTCAGTTGTAAACATGTGCTATATCAGTTCACTTATTTGTACCATGTGGTAGAAGCATGCTTGTAATGGAAAAGTACTTTTGAGTGTGTATTAAGACAGCACCTGTATTGGGTTGCATCATACAGCCATAAAAGCCATAAAAGTCTTGGTCTGCATTGAAATAAATTCCTTGCTACCTAAGTTCATAGCTTACTTTCTGGAGCACTTTCATTAAACTGAAAATGTCAAAAGTGCAAGAGGTTGTGGTTACTGCTCAAAGGTTCTCTAAAAAACCTCTTGGTTTACTGTTTTGAACGTTCACTTCTCGTATACTATTTTGGATGGATGGAATGCAAATTGAGATTTCTGTGATTACCATCTACTGTACATTTTCTTATTGTACTGATCTTTTTCATCTACAGTAATCCCTTGTTTATTGCGGTTAATGTCAACCGGAACCCCCCGCGATAGGTGAAAATCCGCAAAGTAGGATCAGCCAATCAGCTCACGGCATACATCCACTTGTACTCTCATTCGTCCACTTGGACTCATTCCTGGGAAACCGTTTCTCTCGCGCATCACGATAAAACAGCGCTTCTTTCCGCATAAATATTTTTCGATAAATATTTTTGAAAAATCCGCGATGCACTGAGGCCGCGAAACTTGAACCGCGAAGTGGCGAGGGTTTACTGTATACATTTAGTTGTCATTGTCTGGATTTCATCCAAACCTTTAGGCATACATCAAGTGACAAATATATGTTAATAATGTGAAAATGATTTGTTAATGTTTTATTAGCTGTCTGTTCCCTGAGATATATTAAGCTTCAAAAGGGAAAAAGCTAAATATAGTGTAAACAAGGGACTGCTATAGAAGATAAAATAATAAGATGTAATAGACTGGTGACAGGTTAAGTAGCATTATTTACAGTTTGTTTAATTTACTTGATTTTCTTTGCTCACTCTGTTTTTCAGTGGATTGTCTCAGTACATTTCTCTGGGATTCCTGAGGCAAACTGGCAGTGCCAGGAACAGCACTGGAATGCTGAAGCTTTGCTTGATTATCCAAATGTATTGAATTATCTTTGACAGCCTGAAGCTTGTTGGACTTCTATGATACAGCATCTGGGATGAATTTAGATGGGATTAAAGGAACCTGGGCTTCTTTGTAAGTGAAGGATGAGAGTATTATGGTCTCACTGAATTCCTAAAATAATTTCTCTGTGCAAAGTGAGGTCATTGTAATCTGTTTGGTGACACTATCTCTATACTTCCGAGTCTGTATGTCTGTCTGATTGTACGCGTGTCTCTGTGTGTGTGTGTGTGTGTATGTGTGTATAAAGTCATCATCAAAAGTTTACACACACCTTGCAGAATCTACTAAATAAGAGGGATCATACAAAATGCATGTTTTTAGTTTTATTTAGTACTGTCCTGACTAAAAAGTTTTACATAAAATTATGCATTTAAAACCAGAGGGTGAAAACATTGAATTGGAAGGTTAAGGGAATTGTACTTGTCTTTTGGGGTACATGTAAGTATCTTCTGTTGCTTTTGAAGGGCAGTACTAAATAAAATTTTTTATATATATATATAATATTATTAATATATAATAATATACATTCGAACCCCGACTTACGAAACGCTCTACGTATGAAAAGTTCAACTTACGATAAAAGATTTCAGGGGTTTTTTCGCCCGAGTAACGACAAAATGATCGAGATGCGAAAAACGAAATCTCGGCCGAGGCGACGATTTCCGAGTTTTGTTTTGAAATTCGCGCGCCACTGACCCGGAAACTCGCACCAATCGTCCCGCTCTCCCATTAGCTGTCTCCCGACCAGTGTTGCCAGATTGTACTGAAGATTTCCAGCCCAACTACAGCTTAAAACCCACTGGGAACACACCCAATCTGGCAACACTGCTCCCGGCTCTGATGCTAGCTTTCGCTGCAGCATCCTGCTCTCCTATTGGTCAGCATCGCTCCCACCAGCCTCTGCGTAGCGGCGTTCCTCTCCTATTTTATTTCACGATGAAAGTGAAAGTGAAAGAGAAGAAGAGTATGCTCTCCATGGAGACGAAAAGGGAGATAATTGAGAAGTATGACGCTGGGATATGCTTGTCATACCATACTGAACAAGCATAGCTTTATTATAAAATTAAATGTGGTGTTTTTGTAGGGCTTGGAACGGATTAGGCAATTTACATGTAAAAGCCTGACCGACTTATGAAAAGATCGAAATACGAAGCCAACCTCTGAACGGATTAATTTCGTAAGTCGGGGTTCTACTGTATATTTAAACAAAATATGAAAAATTTGGACCTATTCATCCCTTTTTTAAAATAGTTTTGTTCGAGTCCCTCAATTGTCTTGAGTGTGAAAACATGGATCTCAAAATCATACAGTCACTGCTTGAAAGAGTTCAAATATACAAAAGATGCTGTAGCAGGATTTCTCTTATAAGAATGTCTATTTGTTTTTACCCATTTTGTCCATACATTAGGTGAACGAGGGCTGCAGGAAGCAGCTTTATTTAAGTATTTATACAGAAAAAAAGGAACTAATTCAAATTCCCTTCATTCCTCTCATACTGTTTAGTTGCCAAAGGTCTTCATCGTATTTATTTTAAATCCTCACTTTCAATAAACTCTAGTAATCCTGTTTTACACTGCATTCATACTCCGTGTAGCCTTTCACACGCTGCCTGTGTTTGTTTTTCATTTATGCATTCTTTCAACACACACATACCCTAAAAGGGCAGTAATTTAATGAGCACTGGTAAACCTATTTGCCAACAATAAGATTCTTCAGTTGTGTCATGCTCTAACCCGTTGAGAGCAAATTTGATAGGGATGGTTTTTCACCTACGTACTGACAACCATCAGAGAGAGTCTGTCAACGGTAGTTTTTTAAAATTGTATTATTATTATCATTATTGCTATAGTAATTACTTCACTTGAGGAGTGGCAGGAACAAGCTTTCATTAGTATTTCTTTCAAAAGAGTTTGACCTTTAACTCCGCAATTCATGTCCGTTCATGTTCAGGGTAAGAAGTTTCAGGAAAGAGTGTTTAACCTTACTTTAGATGTTTTGAAGTATTGCTCTTATCTTTTCTGAGCACTTGCTCAACACAAACACATGCATACGCACGTATGCATTGTTCAGAGTGCTCGAAACTGCCAAAGGCTGCTGTGAAAAATAATGGTGTTTGTTTAAAGACTCACACCACTTTATGTAGGCTGTCCTTAGATATGAAGACAACAGCCATTTGTGATCTGAAGAGCACAACAGTTGTCACACTTTACAAGCAGCCTTGAATCTGGAAATATTAAAATAAAAATAAAATTCTCAAAGCCTTGAACCGAACCAGCTCTGAGATTAATCGCAACGTTACAACATTTGATTGAAAACATTGGACTAATGGATTCATAAATTAAACCAGAAACTAAAACTTTGTAAAACTGTAAAAGTTTTACTCTACAACTCAAGTTATTGATTGTAAACAGTGCACCATTACTACCAGAACCAGATGGTACAAAATAAAAAAAAGTTAATGGTAGCGGCTTTTCTGCCGTATTTGGTAGTCCTGAGTACCGGGTATACATTAAGCCCTCGTTTATCGTGGTTAATGGGGACCGGAACCCCCCCGCGATAGGTGAAACAAACATTATGCATTGTGTCCAATCAAAATCATGTCTGTTCAACGTGTGAACACAATGGCTCGTGAAAGATGCTAGTCAGCAGGTTAGAATCCGCTTAAGACTTCTGAAAAGGCACAAGGTTTTGCTCAACAGGAGATGTATGTTCATGAATTGGTCCATTATAACCAACAAAGTGCAAGCACGATGTCAATACGTTATACATACACAGTGCACAGAGTTCAGTGAGCTTGCTCTTTAGTGATTGACAGCCTTAGTGATTATAAAGGGAGGGCTCCTCACTTGCTTTGTTTACACTCTGAAAACAAGTTTAGTTTTTCATGCTGCTTAATACACTGAAAATTGTCTGGATTGACAGTCACATTTAAATGCACAATTAAATTAGAAACTGTGATGAATGATGGTGATATCCAACGGTCAAGCAATATGGGACAACAGGTTTTGCTCTGGTACTGAAATTTGTACTGGGTTATAGCCAAAAAAGTTAGCACTATATTATTTTTCATATCAGTTGTTATATATCAATAATTGTCACTATAAACAAATTTATTTCAGGTTTAAAGGCATATTAACCAGACCGTTAATTGTGATTTTTATCATCAGATCATAACAAACACTTGCCAAACAGGTGAACATAGAGATACACATTTGAAAGTAGCTTGAGTACAATATAAATGTACAAAAAGTGCTTTAGCTAAATATAAAAAGTAATCCTATAACTTACTAACGTATAATACTCCTTTTAATACGTTTAATGTCTAGAATTAGAATTAGAATTTAGAATTTATTGTCCCTTAACGGGAAATTTGTTTCCACAAACTGTCGTACAGTTCACGCTACTGGCAAAAAAAACATACACGCGCACACACACACACACACACACACAAAAAAATGTTATATATGTAAAAATTAATAATACAATTCGATATGAGTATCCAACATTTCTGCCACATTCTCATGGTTTCGGTTAGTTACTACTGTTCATTAAATCATGGTAAATGTTGGCGACTTGTGGATTGAAAGTCCTTCTTAAGACTTCTTAACACTCTTAAGGCTTGTGGGTGTTGGCTATCGTAGGCTCTCAATATATGGAATGTGATTGCAGTAAACTTCTTTTGAAACTTAAAAAAAAAAAAAACTTTTTTATTTTATTGCCTGGAGGGGAAGGAATTTAGCATTCCTTATGCTAAGCCACAAGGAGATCATGCTCTTTTGTTTTTGATGGGATACTATGTTTATTCAAAAGAGTTTAATCTGTACATTTGAACACTTTTATTGTAGCTGTAGTTGACTCAAATTCTTTTGTGTGATCAAGTTCAGCAGAAACAAAAAAACTCTTAGTCATTATTGTTGTGTACAGGCAGAGTCATGTCATAGCCCTCGGCGTGTATTGTACATACTCTTATTGTCAAGATTGATAATGGCACTGTTGTGGATAGGTGATGTCTCTTGAATTAACAGTTGTACTTGTATTGTATGTCTTTGTGTGTACTTGATATTCCCTATGTTATGGGTACCAAATGTTCCCGCAAGGATGGAAAAACCTGAAATCAACTGCATTGTGGAGACCAGACACGAGGGAAATGGATTAATAAACATAGTTTTTTTTTTTTTGTGGGGTTGAAAATATAAAAATACAGTACGTTTTAAGTGATGGGTATGGTCAGTGTAGAAGAATATACAGTTGTACAGTATAAAAACCATCATGTCTATGCTAGTCCCCATAAAAGATGGGAAATCAAGTGTGTGTGTGTGTTGGATGCAGCAGGATAGTCAGTAGCTGTAAACCTCAGTGCTCTGTCAGCGTAGATCACAGGACACTAGTCAGCAGAACTCCTACATTCTTCTGTGCCACATCCTTCCCTCACCCCACCCCGCGCTCCAGACCCCTTGCAGAGACTGCCGGGCCCGTTTCCAGCTCTTGAAAATTCCTTAGAAATACCATCTGGTTTTTGGAGATGTAGTGGTGTGGTTTGCACATGACACTGTGGAGCTTTTACTAGGGATGTTCTGTTCAGCCAGTACCGATTACTGAATTATTTATTTATTTTGTCATCCTGATCGGCTGATCCCAATCATTCAGGCTTTATATAACTAATAATTAAGCTCTCTTTTGAATGTAAGTGGGGTTTTTTTTCCAGATGAGTAATACCACAGACGTTATTTACAGTAATGTTAGATGTTGTCTTAATTTATCAAATAGATAAGCTCAACAAATATAAATTTTGCAATCAACATTTTAGTGCGACTTTAAAAACAGGGCTTATGCAAAACACTATCCATATTAGGATACTCTGGCTTATTAAAGAGCCTACAATACGTAATATCAATCTGAACATAATTATAACCCATAAGGTGTAATTAAACATGGTCTAATATGTGACTGAGGACAAATACTAATAGAAACTCTGTGACTCCTAAATGAACAAAATGAGTCGGTTGATACAAAAATGATTAGGAATATTATCTAGCAAGTGCTGAGTATTTGTGTCTTTCCTTCCTATGTCCTACTTAATTAGGTAAGGTAGGATTCTCTTTATAAATTCGAGCTTTTCTTCAATTTGGGAATGGTCTATTCCTCTTTTCATTCAAAACCTGTACTGAGTAGTGGCTCACCATCAACACTCGAGTGCTAAAATACAAGCAATAGAAACAGAAATACAACATAAATTGTATAAGTTTGATTAACAGGAATGACAAGGACTGCAGCAGCATTATTATTCCGGTTTTCACTCTAACACACAATTGCACTTTTTACATTCACTTATGATGCAAAGACAGGCATTTTGACCGGCAAGTGTGTATTTGACCATTCAAACCCAGTAAGATAAGTAGCCTACTTGTGCACTGTATGAACAGCAGCTTTATGTGTTTGCGTTGTGTGTGTGAGCGGTTTCAAATCACTTGTCCTTAAATCGTAAGGCTTAACAATGCACACTGGTGATGACATGTCATAAATATGCGATTGGCATATTTAAGTGACTCCCAATAGAATGTGATTATTACCCTAGCCATTGCCATTTCAGTGGTACCTCGAGATACGAAATTAATCCGTTCCGAGGCGGCCTTCGTATGAGTTTTTCATATCTTGGAACACATTTTACATGTAAAATGGCTAATCCGTTCCAAGCCCTCCAAAAACACCCCATTAAATTTCATAATAAAGCTAAATTGACCTATAAACAATGAAATAAAGTAAAATGTCGAAGCTTACCTTTCGAGTGAGGCTATCTCCGAAAGTGGCGGCAGAGGAGGAGGAGGAGGAGGACAAACGGGAGATAACGTACGTACGTACGTACGTACGTACACTTAACTTTACGAAAACACACAAAAAATTGTATGTTTCGGGTGCGGAGTGGCTGAGCTAAAGCACGCCAGCACGTACGTATAGAAGATGCATGATGGAAGGGATGCTGTCCAATTAGAGAGAAGGATCTCATGGCTTGGCTAGCATCAGGAACCAATGGGAGAGCAGGAGGATGGTGGCGAGTCTACTAAAACCAGGATGGCGAATCTCAGACTTTCAGAAACCTTTCGTATCTTGAAAACTTTTCGTATGTAGAGAAGTAAAATTATTCGTCTTTGCTTTTGTAACTTGGATTTTTCGCAAGTTGAGCCTTTCGTATCTTGAGGTACTACTGTATTTAGTTGCTACTTGGATATTACAAAGAAAAGTTTACTAAAGTTCTGTTTACTAAAATGCCTTTTGAATGGACAACCAGTGAATCATGAATTTAATTGATTTTCTGTCATCCCAAAGATTTATACCCCAATATTTTGAATGTATACATGGCTTTCCTGTAGCTCAAACAGTAGAGTGTGCAACTCCAAGGTCATGAGTTTGATTTCCAGGGAAAGCATGAACTTCTACTATCTTAAATGCAATGCAATCCAAATGCATAAGTGTAAAATTTAAAAGGAAAATCACAGTATTCTTTGACAAGCTTTAAAGTACCATGTAAATGACACATGTGAATTACTTTACAAGTACTTGAGCCCACACATTTTTCATGGTCTTGATCTTGCCATGAGCTCTGCAGATATGTTTTGTATGTCTTGATGTCTTTTTTTCTTTCTCACTTCTGCTTTTACCTCATTCCCGATGATCCAACAGTGTTTGCTATGCTTATTTTAGTCTGATACCTCTCTTGTGAACATTTCCATTGTTCTAAGTCATTTATTCTCTCAGTATGGTGCGGAATGCCAGAGGGGGGCACCCAATAGCGAGCCTGTTTAACATTAACGTTTGAGGTTATTCTAAGTGCTTCTTATTTTGGCCTTCTTAAAGTTTTCCATGTTTTATAAACTCTGAGGGGGGCTCTCGAGTCCGGATGTCACGGAGTCCTGCTGCTGTTAAAATAATAAACGCAGGGAAGACTGCATAACAAAGGAATAGTCGCATTTGTGCATTCTTGACCAAGCACGTATACTCACTAAGATGGTTTATTATAGGGCTGATTGGCACTTGAATCTAACCACAGCTGGTGATAAATATTGCTTGAATTATCACTAAAGGTTTGTTGTCCATTTGAGCTTAAAGTTGACCTGTTACTAATAGCACTAATAGCACCATGTAATGATGAAAAATACATGCCTTTGTATGAGTATTACCTCACCAAAAAGGATCAAGTATGATGAGTAATAGACGTACCTGCAAAGTAAATAATGAGCAGTCATGATCACCTTTGAGGTGAAGGCTCAAATACCAGATAACTGGCTTACTGCAAGATAGAGCAGCATTACACATCATGTCAGGAATTTTCTTTACTTTAGCCCAAACCCCCTATTTGGCTACATGTTCCTTGAAATCTACTCTTTATGACAGAATATTTATGATTAACTCGCTTCTTAGCTCGACTGTGGATGTAAAGTGCTGATGTGGAAAACTGGTTTGCCCCCCTGTGCGGATTTAGAAAGGTGAACATGCCTTTCTCATTTGGTCATTTAAGGTTAAAACACCTACAGTATTTGGCACTGGAGCGCATTCAGTTGTTTTGAAAATTCTTTAATGCTTAGTTCACACTGCACATATATCCGATATCTTTTTCACAAACAAATAACAAGATTGTCTAGTTACATTGTACTTGTGCAAATCAGTATTGAAAAATATTAATTCACTAGAAGTATTTTAAAGACTGTTGGGATTTGGTTTAGTGTTAGTTATTTGTAATTATGTATAATGTACTTTTATTACTATTGTAAGTACATATAGTACAGTGGAATACGGTTATCTTAACAGCCTCGGGGGTTGCAAACATTTTTTATTTAATGGCAATATGGCGATTTGTTTGATGAAGCGATCGGCATGCTATAAAAATGCACATACAATGTATATGTTTGGTAACAACAAAAGGCATATGTGCACCAACTAACACAACATATTCGTGAGGTCATCATGCTGTACTAGATTGCATACTTTGTTGTGTTCTGCCTGTCTAATGTGCTTTCTCAACAAATTCGTCTTTGTCCCGTCTTTTAACAACCTTCAATCCGTTCATCAGTCCGCAGTGAAGTGCCGAATTTGTCCCTCTTTTGTGCTCGAGATATTAGTGTTCGGCGACATTAAGGAATCGACATTACCGAAAAGAAAATGCTAAGACAAATAGGGAGATTGGCGGTTCCACTTCAAAAACGTAGACATAATAGGATTGACAAGTTAACCAAGGTCGAGATAAGTGAACTCCACTGTATCATGCAACTAGCCTACGTTACGATTTAAATGTTACCCAAAAACACACTCAGCAAAACATTGTCTAATGATCCCAAACATTAAGATTTTTGCAATTTCGTACATTCCTAATGTCTAACAAAAAAAAGGACCAAAAAAAGTGCTTTTGCACATGCACCATGATACTGAATAACGTACATGTTGTTATCATTACTGTGTTTTATATATTGTATTATTCACTACACAGCAGGTACACTATAGTTTTTAGGGTAAAAAGTGAGCAAACATTTGACAGACTACTACATATTGTATATGACATAACATATACATTGTCCTAAATGACTAAAACAATTGCTTTATTTCCAGGCAAAGCAAGAAGTGATTAGAAGTATTATAGAAGTAAATGTAAATTATTAAATGTAAATTATAGAAGTAAATGTGTTCCTTGAATGCAATGTAAGTCGCGTTGGATAAAACTGTCTGCCAAATTGAAAGTCTACCAATTATGGAATGTGATCGTTCACACCGACATGTATGAATTGGATGTGTATAAATCAGATTTACTTAAACCTATCTGCCAAACAATCTTATTTTTGCACCATATCTGAAAAAAGCCTGACCACACTATACTACACTACCTGACAGAGGCGAAAGTCGTTTACGAAAGGTGAATGCTTGTCCAAATGTTGTCATTGTTTGATTTCAGCCTCACAACAGATCTATTCATTTGTAGGTGATGTATGGCCATGAAACAGAGCTCTGATTGATCCTGAGTCTATTGTGTCTGTCATAGGTGGAACAGGGCAGTAAGGCAGAGATCGCAAGACTGCATGCTGGAGATGAACTCATCAAAATCAACAACATTTCTCTCACCGGCTTCAGACAAGAGGCCATCTGCCTAGTCAAGGGCTCCCATAAGACTCTCAGCCTGGTTGTGAAAAGGTAAATTATCCACAATCTCACTATTATTTTTGGGCCCTGTTTACATCTGACTATAAGATCTCTGGGGATCTGATCACAAGCGATCAACTTTTCACCTAACATGCCTCACAAATACAAATTTCTATAATTCACTTCATCAGTGTGTTGTTGCACGTTGATTGACAAGCAAGGAAAGTTAACAGGCTGTTGCTTCCAAATATACTTCCAAATTTGAATCTCATTGAGCAGAATGCTCAGTTATTTTAGTAAAGACCATATTATTAACTGGTACGGTTTAGAAATTAGAATCGTTGTTTTAGCACAGTAATTGACTGTCAAAAACCGATGTTAATATCAGGTGTAAACAAGGTCTTTGACATTTCTTCCTCTCAATGCAAAGATATTTGTGGTTGATGACTATTGTTCTTGTTTCATATTAGAGATACACTGCATATTTTGAGCAGGATTATTTGCATTCCTATCAATATTGTATTGCTCTGTTAGGTAGAAACACCAGTGAATCAATTTATGTCATGTGGGTAGTGAGTGAATGTAGAGGTTGGGGGTGTTGTTTGCATCACTAGTTCAACTGATGCTGAGGGAGCCGTTGAAATCCTGACTGTCCAGTTCTGCCAGATTGATTTCTGACACTTACAAGCAAAAAGGAATAGAAAGCTAAAATGAAGCAAACCAAGTTTCAATTTTATCTGAAAGTATATACTGAAAGTATTTGTTAACCATATGCTTAGAGTATAATGTTTTTTATTTATTTTTTTGTTATTTTTACCAGTTGTGGCTTTCAGCAAATAAATGCTCTCAATTACAATATTTATTTGGAATTTGGGAAAAATGTTGTCAGTAGTTTATAGAATAAAACAAAAATGTAAATTTTACATTATTTGGTTCCCAAATAACAAAGAATTTTACTACATTTATTCTGCTCTGATGATGGACATTTCTTGCTTATTTGTCACTAATTGCTAATCATTCGGTTTTTAAAAATCAGTTTTAAGAACATGGTACTATGTGTGAAGAGTGAAAGTACAAAGGGATTCTGTATGTGAGTGATCGTAAGTTATTTTTAGCCCCAGTAACGATTATTTTTCTAATTTTCCATACTCGGCCTCCATTTCTGCTGACTTTTTCTGCTGACCACTATTTACCACTGCAGCAACTATTTCTACTGATATCGTCAACGCCTGACATTAAAGTGAGCAGCCACATTGTTTTCACTAAAATCCCTCTCTGAAGATTATATCTGACGCAGTAAATTTGCATACGGGCTGGAAGTGTTTTCAGCCAGTGGACACTGCGGGTAGAGAGCGTGTCAAAAAATGTGATGCAAATGAAGTGATTCGGTCCTTATTCACGCGGTCTGATTGTTATCAGGTTTATCACGAATTCTGGGCCTGTATATATCAAATGAACGTCTCAGAAATGCTCTTAAGGATAGTCATAATCTTTGACTTAAGTGTCAAAATCCTTAGTAAAAGGTTGGAGTTGACCCGGCAAGGGTGAAGTCACAGCAGCGTGACACCAGTCATTTCATGCAATTATAATAAAAGTCATTTAATTAAGACACTAATTAGAATTGATCCTGTGGAATCCTTTTCTCTTTATAAACATTTACAGTTGGAGCAATGATGCGAACATTAATTCCATCAATGGCTCCAACAACTCCAGGGAAGCCTGAAATCCTCATAAAAGTGTCTTGATTTTGCAGTATGCTTTAAAGATCAGTTGAAAAGTCAATGAACTGCCATACAGTAGTGGCAAAAATGTATGTCTGGCATAGGAACATTGACATTCACCCTTAATTCAAATATTAAATAAATATGTTAAAGATTTTGTAAGAATATTGCATACCGTAGTTGTGCTTGGAGCCAATTGGTTTATTTGTGATATCAAAATAATTTTTGGGCAGGCTCAATGTACGTTTTGTTGTTTTTGCTGTGAAGCCGTAGTTTTAAATTTTTTGCCAGATAACTACCTTTACTAAGTTTAGTGATTTTGTTCCTCTATCATATTTCATATATATATTTTATATATATAAATGCCCCCCCCCACTCATATTTAAGCAAACTTGTAGGGTAATTAAAAAAACAAATACCTCTGCACATCACTTTTGTCCCCTACTGTACGTTTGGTTTGGTCAGTGCCACAATAGTGCCATTTAAGATCATTTATTATTTCTGCATTTAGAGCAGTGTTTTTCAACCAGTGTTCCACGGCACACTAGTGTGCCTTGAGAGATCGTCAGGTGTGCCGCAGAAAATTATTCAATTTCACCAAATTTTTCTAAAAAACGCATTTTGAGCGGCTGCAAGCGGCAATGGTGCGTGTCTGTCCTCTGAGTAACAAACGAGTATCGCGCTCCGCTCCCCCCGTCAACAACCGAGTATTGCGCTCCATCCCCCCTTCCCCCATCAACAAACGAGTATCGCGCTCCATCCCCCCCGTCAACAAACGAGTATCGCGCTCCATCCCCTCGTCAACAAACAAGTATCGCTTTAATTCTTAACATCTTTGGTTTGTGGTGTGCCTTGTGATTTGTTTTCAATGAAAATATGTACTTTGGCTCAAAAAAGGTTGAAAAACACTGATTTAGAGCATTGATTTGTAAAATGGGAGAAGTTATCAAATTTCTTACTAGGTTAGTTGCAAAAGCAATACCATGACAATCAAGCTTTTATTATTTTATCAGCTCCCTGTTATCATTCTGATTCCAATGCACATTTTCATTGGAAATTGTGGGGTCTCATTCTCTCTGCTGCCTTCTGTTTATTCTAACAAGGTTAGGATACCTCTCCAGCACTCTTAAATAATTTAGGAGCTGAGACCTAGTCTTAACACTTGGAAACCTTTATGAATGACAGTAATTAAGTCTAGGAATAAGACTAAAATTACATAATTCTTAGAATTTTGACTTGCTTGCGACTCACATTTTACATTCTTTTTCAAACACAAATGTGAGATTTTTCTCACCTTGAAAGCAGTGTATGCATATGTTTACAACAACACTTACAACAATGTGCTCTCTGCTAGAAATTCAATGAATAAAATAAACCTTTTCTGGTTTGATTTTAAGTCGTCATTGAGCCATAAAGGCGTCATTTAATTTTTATAATGTTATACTTGTTCATCGATAAAAATGTGCATTGACAAAATATTTGAAAGACATATTTTTTTACTGGCCCATTTTCATTGCAGCTGAAGAGGAGCAAGCTAGTCGGTCCACTTCTTTGTGTGCCGTACACTGTCCTCTTTGTCTCAGCTTGGCATATCTGGGCAACACTAAGTATGTTTGGTCACATTACAGGCTAACTGCTAAACAAACAATGTCATCCAGGGAGAAAAACTGCCTCTGTTTATATATTGCACAGGGCCATTACTGCGGGTTTGCAGCATCGTAGAAGGTGACTCGAACTCTACGTTAAGGTGACTAGATTCACTGTAGTTCACTTTGAGAGAAAGTTATAAATTTCAAGTTAAATTTGAGCCAAAGTTGAGATTAAACTAGATAAATTACATTGGCTTTGGCCTGAGGTTTTCTATTTTAGATAGTATTGTAGATGAAATGACTGTTGTGCTTGGTGATATCAAGAAGATTCAGTCCGTTTCATATTGGCCACTGCAAAATGAATGTGGACCGATTGGGCAATCAGGGATAAGTGGTTGACACTGTTAAACTGATACGTAACAACTCAGAGCTGATTCAGATAGATTAAGGCATTCCAATAGAGTAATCACGAAAGAATTTAGGAACTTTTTGTGATACTGCGTTTGAATGTTTAAATCAAGAGAATCCAAATCCTTATTTGTGGGTTGAGATTTTGTTGCGCATATGTTTTCCTGTGCCTGTAGCAGATAATTTCAGAGGGCAACAAGACATGATTAGCAAACACAGAGTAGATAAGTCGATTACTGTACCACAATGGAAGGTGGGGCATGCGTGGGCAGTATCACAAGAGGTGTGAATCTCATTCAGAATGGCTTTAAATGGCATTAAGGATAGACCGATTGTTTAAGCTTCTATATCATTCAAAAGTTTGGGGTCAGTAAGTTTTGATTTTATGGCTTTGCAATCAATACTTGTATTCAACAGGCACACTAAATTGATCAAAACGGACAACAAAGACCTTCAAATAAATGCATTTTTAATCAAAGAATCCTGAAAAAAACAAAACTAATAAAAAATATTTCTTGAGCACCATATCAAAATGATTTCATGTGCCACTGAAGTAATGGCTGCTGAAAATTTAATTACATGTTAAAATATGTTAAAATAGAAAACAATTCTTTTTAAATTTTAATATTTTACAATGCGATTTTAGTTCTTTATTCTTTAAAACATTTAAAAAATAAATCCTGCTAACACCAAACATTTGAATGCTAATGTGTTTTACATTTTATCTGTGTATATTTTTATTATGTTTAGAATTTGTTGAGCCTGGTGAAAATGTTTTCATTTATATTAGAACTTCAGAAAATATATACATGACTCCACCCTCACCCTCGTGTTGCTTTAAAAACCTGCTGAGGTGGTTGTAATTATCATAATTTTTCATAATTGTATGACAAATTTGTCAGCCTAAGGCAGATCTCACTGGGTTGTGTGACCAACACGACCCTGACCAGCGGACCATGGGCCTCGATCTGTATTATTAAGATCAAGCAGAGGGTGGTGTGGGTTTTAACAATGTACCTTTTCAAAGGGATTGCATGTCTGTGTAAGACCGACGCAAAATAGCAGTTTGACTGTGAAATGAGGAAATAGGAAGTTGTTGGGTTTGTGGGCGGTGTCTGTTTTGCATATGCTGACTTCATTTGAAACGATGAGGTCATGGGATGAGCTAAAATAGAATGTTTAGTTTGCCATGACTAAGGCACTGGATAAACAGAGAAAGTAGCATTTACAGTGAAACAAGGCCCTCTGTCTGCTTTGATACTCAGTTCATGCATATTAAGAACTTTGTTGTAATTAAAAATAAGTGTATTTTAAAAAAAAAATGTGTGTGTGTGTTATTTACAATTACACAAGTACTTTTGAGAAATGTTTAAAAATAAACAATACAGATAATGATATACACTCACCTGAGATGAAGATTCTTGTCATGCAATGAGCACATTTACATGCACACTAATGTGCTGATAACTCACAAAAATCATCTTATTGAAATCGTTGTCCCAGTTTTTGCGCAGACCAATAACCTGGCAAAGCAAGTAAGCCACCTTCACAATACTTTATTTATAAATTGATGAAAACGTAACCATTCATGTATCTGAGACAGAGCATTCCATTTATTTAGTCTGTTGCGACGTTAACTAAAGCATTAAAAACAGAGTAGTATTTCAACATGTCAGTAGGAAGTTTATGGACTTGTATATAATCCTCTCATGCAGTTACAAATGCAGCATTTTGACTGTTTTATCAGTCCTTGGGTCAAGAAAGAATCAGGGTTTGCAATATATTTTCTCCTCCACTACAGTGATATACTTGCTGTCTGGATGTGCTTAAATCCACAGTAAGAACACTTTCCTGTGTCATTATACATGCACACTTCAATAAACTCACAGAACAGAAAGTACCGGTATATGGGATAATGCGTTGATACATGACCACATGCATTGTCGACTTAAGCATAATCGGTTTAAAAACACTCAATGTTATTTTAATATTATTTATATACTTAATTAAAGCGATTTTATTTTAGAATAAGCAGATGTCCTCATTCGGCCTCCATTTGAGATCACACAACCATCTTATCTTATCTACCTTATCTTTTTTTTTGCCACCTGTTAATGGACACTTTTACTTGCTTAAGAAATGAATCATGACTGACTATGAATTTCAACAAAGCCATTGGTAACTAAAAACCGTTTTTTAATTGCATTTGCGTGATGCAGCATTCACACCATTTTATGTTCAAATTGTTAATCATACATTTGTCTAAATGTAGCCGTTTATTTACACACAAAAAAATACTGAATAATGCAGATTAATTAATGAACCAGTTTCACTCTTTGTTTTTCTCATTGCACTGAAAGTGATAAATGTCATACCATGACTAATTCGATGAACTACTCTAAACTAAAATGATTACTAAACTCTTAGGTGAATGAAATTCATCCCATGGAACACTAAATATTATCACCCATGCATTACACAGTATTGAGTTTCTGTGAATGCCAGTGTGACCAGATTCCCCACTGAGTAGATAATCTAACTACAGTGATATTGCAATTATGTTCAATGTAATTAAAATGGGATTTGGGGTCTGCTGCTTCTGGATTAGATAATTCATCCATACTTTTTCACTTTTTTTGTCTTGCCTGGTGCTACAACAGGAGCTATATGATTCTATAACACTGTTAGAAATTGTAATGCAAGATCTGTCTTCAGTCAACACCTAATTCTTAATTATTTGGGTTGTTCTAAAGTTTGATATTGGTTTCATAAGTATAAATGCACAATCTGTTATTTTAAGGCCATTCTACACTTTGAGTGATTGTGAAATGATGTCTTGAACAAGAGAAGCAAACAGGGACCTAAACAGAGATGGATGTGGATTGTCCATGTGCACAATAACAAGAGAACAAATACATTTACCCAAATACCTGATGCCTCAAAAGATGGTAGCTTTATAGAAAAGCACATGCCAAGGAGCAGCTGCAACAGTGAAGAGAAAGTTCTGGGATGCCAAGCTTGAAATTAATAAGAGATTCAATAATTGTTATAAATTATTCATAAAAAGCATGGATTGTCTGTTATAAGAGCCATAAAATAAGACATTGAAGGACTGCAGAAAGCGTGAGATTTTTAGTTATGATTTTTTTTTAATGATCTGGCTTCTGGAATGCATAATATCTGAACATAATATAGCCCTTATTTGAAATAGAAACTGTTTGCAGCATTTTAAATCCAGCATTTTAATTCCATCAGTAGCTTCACTAGAATTCACCAGAATCCTTTCCTTTTAACAGTGTCATACAGACGAGAGAAGGCAGTCATGTGATCGAGGTGTGTCTGGAGGGATGTTTAGTTACTCACTGATTCAGAGAAATCTTTTTGTTTTAGAAACGTCTGCCAACTGCCTTCTCATGACCTTGAAATCTCTTGTGAAACTAAGAAAAGAGAATGTGTATTGCTGTATTACTACAGTCGTTCTTATAAATGATCTCTGCATATTTATTCTGTTACGTTTTGTTGAGTGTTCATTTACTATTCTCTGAAACTGTTTCAGTAGTTGTTGGGGTCAGTATGTACATTTAAATATATGCTTTATATTTTAAAATACTTTCAGCGAGATCGCATGACATATAATCAAAATTGTCTGTAAAGACATTTATTTTACAAAAGATCTCAAATAAATGCAGTTATTTAAAACAAATCACTGTTTCACAAAATTGAATGTACCAACTGCTTTTCACTGTTAATAATAAGAAGAAATGTTTCTTGGGCACAAAATCAGCACATTAGAACATTTCTGAAGATCATGTGACACTGAAGACTGAAATACATTTTTGCCATAACAGAAATAAATTACATTTGAATAATTTTTCACAATATTATTATTCTAATTGTATTCAAATAAATGTAGCTGGAGTGAGGCTTCATTCAAAAACATTAAAACAAATCTTACTGACCCCAAATGTTTTTAACAGTATATGTGTCGCGAGTTATTCTGTATTTTATATATTTGGCTGGTGAACAAACCATTTATACATTTTTTCCTTTTTTTGTCAGCCTTCTGTTGAAGGAAGATAAGATGTGTGTGCAATGGTATGAAGATCTTTCTTTATCCCTCTTGCAATAGGCCAACTGTCAGTATTAAATGATGATATTAATAATTGTTGCTGGAATGGGTTCCATTCTTCCATTTGGCTTTAATACAGGCTTTGGTTGCAGCATTGTTCAAAAAGGCTACCTAAAACAGGACCTTAACCTCCACCTAAAGGACTAAGTATTTCAGCTACAGGATGTAGTTTACATCTTAAAGTGATTCATTATGTAACAGTCCCATCTAGGATGTGTATTCCAGCGTCTTGCCACACCAACAGTTATGGTTACACTGTATAGCTAGAGTAAAATATATAGTGACCAGAGCGGTGTCACTCTGGCTTCAGAATCCATTTATAACTAGTAAATCTCTCCTTGGCATTAACTGAAAGAGGATGACTTGAACTTGATCACTACAGCAGGGGTGGAGCCAAGACATCTGCATATGATTTATAAAGGTGCTCAGTGATCCAATATAACGGCTTTCTTGTTTTCGTCATATCACAATGTGACATTTGGATCAGCCCCACATAAATGCAAAAGTGTTATTTTAATGAGCAATTCCATGGGGTGCTAATCATTGATTCACCCTTTCTAAAATAATTTGTGGAACGGTCCATTGGCAAGGTGAGTTGACACCCATGGGTTAGACACGTTTCATTAGCATTAAAGGAAGTGGCGCTGTTTTCACTAGCACTTTAAGGAAATATAATCCTCAGCGATGGGAACTGGTGTTTAAAGCAAAGAATATCACGACTGAATCAAACCATATGATATAGTGGTCGCAGAACTTTTGGTTTACAGGTGTTATTGAGGTACGTAAAGTGTTGAAATTTTGCCTTTTCCATTTTTGTTGTTATCAATGTCTAGATTTCATGATTTAGTGAATGATTAATTACAATATTTTCGTATTATATTGCACTTGAGTCAAGAATGAAACAAATACTGGAGAAAACGGACATGTTTTTCTTTTTTTCTTCAACCTTTTTATCTGTGAACATCAGGTCATATTTTAACTGCAGGTGGCTTGGCTTTACAGGAATCATCATCAAACAGTTGTTTTGACAGGCTCCTACAGTGCTATGGTGATGAGATCCCTCTGAATCGCTGTTCCTTCATTTTGGTTGCTATGGCACGTGTTGCATCACTAGCCTGTGAAAGTGAAAGGTACATGGGAAATGTGGTGCTGAGGGATTTATCTGCCTGAACCTGGCTCTTACGGTAGGGGGAACTGGGTGCTAGTGCAAGCACAAGTTAGTTTTAGACCTAGTCTCAACACAAAGTAGCTACGGTACATCTTTCTACTACAAACATTTGTTGAAATATATTTCAGAATATTCATATATTTGTATTGAAAATTGTGACTCACGTAAACTTTGTGATTCTTTCTTAATTCTAGGTTAATCCATTCATCAAATTCATAAAAATTTTCTGATGCATAATGAAATCAAAATTGACATTAATTGTAATGGTTTTCAAGTGTGATGATTAAAATGTAATCATATCGGGGCTAATCAATATAATAGACTAAATTGAAAAATTACAACTTTTTCACAGTTTTGTTAATGTAAAGCAGGGGTCACCAAACTTTTCAGCCCGAGGGCCGCATTAACTGTGAAACAGCAGTTCGGGGGCTGACTACACACTCGAGGTCCAAAAAAAAAAAAAGAATCAAAACATGGATGTTGTTTTTAATTATTTATTTAATATTATTTTATTCAGTATTACTTAACACTCTGATACACTACAAATGGACACCTGTATTAGTGGGAATGTTGAAATTGTTTCCTGGATGCCAAAATAACAAACATTTCTGGCTTTAGATTTGATGTCCCTAACATCAACAGTGACCTGAGATTATATCATCGGACAAGTTTGTTCTCAAATTGTTCTTCACGTATTTTATTCTTGAAAATGTTTGTTCACACACGTATGTTGTTCAAAAGATTGAAAGGTACATTGATGCAAAAGTTTTGGCATAAGGAATGTCTTCCTTAGGCAAAACGGGAAGAAAAAAAAAACACCAGCGGGCTATATCACACATTTTATGTCTATACATCACATCACACCCGCGAGCTATATGAGTGTATAGTCCCTCAGCGTCTGCTGAATATATGTGGTCAAAAACAGTATGTCATCTCATTGACGGTGACCAAAAGTAGAAAAAGTAAGCAGCGAATAAGGTTTTGTAATGTAGTAAGACGTCTCCGTTTACTATCGTAACCTCGATTATTTTTCCATATTCCGTTTAGAGAAGTGTGAAGGAAATATTCTGACGCTCGCTTATGCTATTAATACAGCCTGTCTGCCAGATCCGCATCGCGCTATGATTGGCCAGTTGTCAACTGGCGTTATCCTATAAGGTTTCAGAGATTACGTGAAGGGGAGGAGTTCCCAAATGTATTTCATTGCAACATCTCGTTCCCACTCTAGAAAGAGAACGCACTACTGTGCTTCTCTATTTTAATTCGGTAAAAACATAACGTCCACGTTAAATGGGGGCTGATCTTGGCAGGAATCACGTGAAGTTCCGTAATTTTTTTCCGTAGACAAAAAGGTCTCCGCGGGCCGGATGAGAGGGCTTCGTGGGCCGCAGTTTGGGGACCCCTGATGTAAAGTCTTTAATGTTGCTTAATTTTCTTGTAGATATTCCCTGTGTGTGACAGATTTAGGCACTATATGTGATATTGGTCCATGCCCATTACTGCTGTTTCAGATCTTTAATATCACACATCTCACTTTTATATTGTGATGTGCTTTTTTTATGCTCAAGAGGAGCACTTTTTTGTTTAAATTAGAACATACAAACATTTTTGCATTCAACTGTCAAACTGAAGTACAATATGAGTAGTTAGTGAGAGAAAGTATTTCAAAAAGGAGAGGTTGTGTGGTTTGAAAGAAAGCAGGTAAAGTTCTCATATTTTTTTCCAAAATGAGGTCGATACCGGGTATTTTCTTTTATAAATGTAATGAAAGCTGTTTGTTAATCTCAGTAAAGTATCACATCAGCACATTATAATCCCTGGACTCTGGGTATCCAGTCTAGGTCTGTGATCAGATGTCGATCTACAGGTCGTACTAAGTCCTTTGGAATGTAAAACTGCACAGAAGGATTCAGTGTCCTGTGCTGACTTTTTCCAAGAAATGTTGGCAAGGAGCAATGAATTTAGAGTCCTTTGCTCACCTTCTAAGTCTGATTACTGTGCACCTTTCTTACTACTTACACCGTTAGCTGAGGTTAGATCAAGGGTATCCTTAATCACATCAACATGCAGGAAAGCAAGTGCCAAGGCGCAAGCAAGCCATAATAGTAACGCATAGTATTTGTAAGTTTAAGGAATGCTCTATGCTGATATGTCTTAGTACTGTTCACCCAAACAAAAGAGACATGGCTGTGAACCCAGTGGGGGGCTAGACGACCATTGGTTCATTGGCTGGTATGACATGCAGCTCAGGAATGTGCCTGTCATTACAGGAACCTCACGGTTGGCCTCTCCTGGCCCTGTATTAGCGGTCTGATTGAGATGTGTTCTAAAGAAGGCCTTTGTGCAGACACTCAACAGCCAAACGAATAACTGACTCCCATGCAGCCAAAACTTTCGTTGTCCTCTTGTCCTATATTACTTGGAACATAGTGCAGTTTCTATTAGAGGGAACAAAGATGGATGGATAAGATCTTGTTGGACTTAACACTTAACATCTCTCCTTAAACACCTATTCTTGTCTCCTTGATAAACAAATGGCAAGATGATTTCACAGTGGTTTCTCATTCTCGCTCTTTTTTTTTTCTGCCTTACCTATTTGAGGTAGCAAGAAAAATGCAGCCTTTATGGGAACGTTAATGCCTAGGAATGGACTCTTGTCTGGAATGCACAGATGAGAAGTCGTCTTACAATAGATCATTGTGAAAGGTTTTGTAGATGCCCGCCCATCAGGCATAGGCCAAAACAATTCTTCTGTAATCTTCTTGCCTGTCACCAGACCACTTGTCTTGATGCCAAGAAAAGTTTTAATCAAGCTCAAAACTTTGTAGGTCAAGCTCTAATCACAGTCAAGCTTCACAATTTGCAAAACGAACAGGTGTTGATTATTTGAGATCTATAAACTTGCTTTAACCTAATGTCCTTTGTCAGAGCTGGACTGATCTACCAGTCACATGACCAGGTTCGGGGGGGATGGGAGGGGTCATGGCTTGAGGTCAGTGGTCATGATGATGTCTAATGCCGTCAGGGAGTGAGAAGTGGAGATCGGTGGTGTTGTCTAGTCCAGAGCCACTACTTAATAGTCAGTGCTGGACAGAACAGTTTAAAGAAATGCTTTTCTGATCCGTTCATATTTTAATAAAACCTTTTTTTTAAGTCCAAGTCTGTGATGTATTTCTTTGGTTTCGCTACACTTGTCAAACCGGTGCACTTAAGACTCTGTGAAAATCAACCTGTTGCCATAGTAATAGAAGAAACAGAGGACCGCTGCACAAGAGGAGTTCAACGAGAACATTTGGCCCTCTCGGCTGCTCATTAGCATACCATTACTGAGCCAATAGGAGACGGAAGCTGCGAGATTGCTTGAAGGAGACTGGCTATGACAACAGCCCCCTCCTCATCCCCTCCCCTCTTTCTTCCCGGGTTAAAATCACCATAATCCCTGTTGAGTTCTGCCCTGACTGCAACAGTTTCACAGGCATTGGAAGTAGATATGAGAGTGTATGTGCTAAGGCTCATATGATCAGATCTCTACATGGGGTTCCTCAAGGGTACCTTTTTCTGTACTCTTTCATATGGAAGACATGGATGGTTGAAAAGACTCACACTGCGGTCTGGGACCGGCCATCTATGGAGGGCCCTTTGTCCTGGCCTGTCTTTGATGTGAATGTGGAATGCACTGCCTGCGGAGTCCACTGGAGCAAACCCGGACTTTCAGTACCATTTCATCCATCAAAGCGTCTCAAGTCTGCTCTTTTTAGGGACCTGTTTGGCAAACTTGCATACTTGAGGGATTGTTTGGTGAGTTTAGAAGTTTACGTCTTGCTGCCTGTTTTCGTCTGCTGTCTTTGTCTCACACATGTTGTTGTTCCTTTGCTTCTATTTTATCTTGGTATCTGTTTAGTCTCGTCTTATATTACTGTTTGTGAAATATAAGCTTTAGTGCAGCTTGTCCCTCAGATGACTCAGGCCATGTGTAAACAACTAGTTGGTATGTAAAACTAAATTGAAAACCCCCCATGAAACCTGTTGCATTTATCTTGACAAACTAAGTTCATTCTTTGATGGTTTTCAAAACCAAGCTTGCAAATCGTTCGTGTAGGTCTTTTTGAAACTTTATCATGTTGGTTTGCCCTGTGAATAAGATTTGAATGTTTACCCAAGCTGATTTGCATCAAAGTTTCGGATTGGTTGTTGTCTTTTCAGAAGTGATTTTGTTTGTTTTTGAACATGCCTTGTGCTGAAAACATTGGTGGGGTACTTTCCCCTTCGAACCCCCTCCTTGCCCTCCATTCCGCCTGGGCGCCACTGATTCAGACCACTGGCATATCTGTGTTAGACCAGCTGTAGCCCTGACAATACATCTAATAAAGAGGGTGCCATTAGCATCTGAATAGCCAGCACCATGTGTGGCGAGCACATACACATTTGAAACTTTTGCGCAGGAAGAGACAGCATCATTTAGGCCCCGTCCACACGGAGAGGCGAATCACTGTATCCGCATACATTTGTGATCGGATTGGCGTTTCGTCCACACGGATCCCCCGTTTTGGGGGACTGAATCCGCTCTCTTTTGAGGCCGGGTCCTAAAGTGGATAGATCTGAATCTGACACCCTTGCGGTCTCGTGTGGACGGCCAATCTGTATATTTTGTCAAAATGATGTCATCACATCACGTGTCGGCTGCGTCACAGTAACAGCAACAGTGTTGCCAGATTGGACTGAAGATTTCCAGCCCAACTACAGCTTAAAACCCGGCCATTTAAAAAAAAAAAAAATACCAGCCCAAAGTGCGTTCTCTTATAAATAATGAAAAATGTTGCGCGATTGTATGCATCAAAAACAAGCCCAAATTTTATCAACCAGCCCAATGCATTTTTTCCCAGTCGGACGTGACCAAAAGGTAACTAGCAATCTCGCAACAATGAACAGCAACAACAATGCGCATGCTCACAGTCGTCTTCTCCGTGTATAGTGTATATCTGTGGCAGAATTACAGCGCCCCATACTGGTCTGGCATATATATTACACCGTTTTCAGTCGGTTTTAGTGGTCTCGTGTGGACGCTAATATTTCTTGCGCCGACGGCGTGTTTATGATCGGATAGGGCAGTGGTCCCCATACCGGTACCGGACTAAGTGGTACCGGGCCGCGGAGCGCATTCGCGGACGAATTGTGGTGCTGTGACTATGGAGGCGTTTGAACAGTCTCTCTTGCGCTTTCGCTCGATCTCGAACAATCTCGAGCGGGCACTGGTCCACGGCAAAATTATCACACGTTTACCGGTCCGCGGCACAAAAAGGGTTGGGAACCACTGGGATAGGGAATGCACCGGCTTCGTGTGGACGTGGCCTTAGATAAACCAGAGGGTGTTTTTCAGCCATTCGGCTCATAATCTGCTGTTTAACCTGTGCTATCTTTTAAACCTTTTACTGGAAGGTACATGGACATCTTTGTTTTAGACTAAGTTGGCTCAGTTAGCCAAAGGTGGTTTAAACAAATATTTTGGAGTCAAGGATATTTGGGTTAGCATAGTAGTTTTTATATTCAAAGAATGTCTCTTACTGTATTACTTGGCTGTGACTGGACATAGTCTAATGGAGTAGCACTGCGCGTTGATTGCCTGTTATTCTAACCCCTTTGGTTTCATGGAGTCTTACAAGCTTGAGTTTTAGACTGTTGGAAAATCTCGACAATGAACTTCTGGATTTCTCAATCCTATCACTAAGCTGAACAACTGAATTTCAGAAATGACAGGAATGTTTTGACTCTCAGAACTTAAAGGTCACAGGTCAGGTGTGGGAGGACTCTTTAGTTTTGGTAGATACTGAGGAATGTTTCATGCTAAACTCACTGATGCAAAGCATGTGGCATGAAGCTTTTGAACCACATGCACAGATCCTGAAAAGAAGTTGCAATATTTTGCCGTACCCATGTCACAAGGTAGTGTTAAACATTAACCACAAGATGTCTCCCTATGCCCATTAAACGCACACACAGCAATTGTCTGAATGCAAGTTGCAGATCTCTGTGGCCTTTTTTTAGACAAAATTGCCCATCTTTTGCTGCCAATTATTTATTAAATTTATATTTTATGAATTGTAATTATAATGAATATATTCATATACTTATTATTAATGTATAATATTAAAGTTTGTTTTTAAATTGATACAAATGTATATAAATGCAAGCTTTAATATACAAGCTTTTAAACCGTTTAGCTCTTTGTGAAACTATATAAATTTGTTAAAGTCCAATTTGTTTGATTCACTTGCATTGACATAGTCAGATATTTTCTTTCAGCTGCCTTCTCCAACTTTCTCTGAAGCAGCTGTGTTTATTCATGCCATGTAAAACCATTTAATTTCATATTCTTTCTTAAGTGTCTCTTATTGTTCATCAGAAAAGTGAACTCTGCCAGCTCTCTTGAGAAAAAAACTGGCGTTCTTCATGTTCTGTGAGTTTGGCTATTTGCCACACGTGTCTCACTTTAGTCTCACTTAAAGCATTCGCTTTAGAGTTAATCCCAAACTCTGGATTAAACCTGAGTTGACATTTAACTCTGAAACTGTTTGTTCAACTAGTTTCATGCAACAGGCCTCTGGTCAGTATGTTACATTATGGGCATAATAAGAGGGAAACTAATCTGTTTTTTGTTTGTTTTTCTTTAAGATTTTGTCCTTTTCAACCTCTCATTGCTGGCACTGGTGTTTTTCTGAACTTCCTTATGTGGATTGTCTGTTTTGTCAAAGTATTTTCATACAGTATGACATCTTAATTATAACATTTTGCGGTTGTTTTGTCTGAATTGGTTAGTTTTTTTTTCATGCAGGGCTATATTTGTGTTTGTGTTCTTGCGTATAATGATTGACTAATTACAGACAGTGTTGTGGTCCATGCTAGTATGTTTGTGTTCTCCCATCACAGAGATGGCTTTTCATGTCTTCATTTGGAATAGCGCACTAAAGTCCCTGTCAAACTTTTCTGAACTTGGAGATTCAGATTTTGTGTCCCTCCCCCTTTTAACTCCCTTCAGGAAGATGAAAATGGTGGATATTGTAGCACAGAAAATGCCATCAGAGAGCGACGTGCATATGGCCCGGAGCTTTCTCACGAAGATTTTACGAAGTTCCATGAGGTATCGTATCAATGTATCCACAAGAAAACCCACTTCCTTTCATGAACCACCCAGTCTAGTAATGATGATCTACAATCATATTCCTTCCATGGCCGTGTGATATCACCCACCAGAAGTTCAAATTTCCATCCATTAGTTTTCCACCTTGCATATGCTCTACATTCTTCATTCAGGGTTCCCACAATTGTGAAATGCTTGGAAATATCATTGGATTTTTTTGTGGTTAAAATTGTGGTTTCCAGGCCTGGAAAATCATGAGAATTAGTGAACACTCCTAAATGAACTGAAAATAATGGACATTTCTATAAAATATTTATAAATTGTTATTTGACTTTAATCTCAGTAAAATATATATTTTTAAAAATCCTTATCCAGTTGGTATTATTAGTCATTGGTCAAAGGTGTGGGAACCCTGTTCATTATTTCTTGCAATATGTTTTTGAGTATAGGTTTTTTTTATCTGTATCGGTTCAAAAACACATGCACTGAAAAGTTAGTAAAAAAAGTTAATGTAATAAGGACAATGCATTGGAGTCCTCTGTTTAATTGCTGTGGTGATTTAAGTAGCTGTTCAATAACAATTACATACTTGTCTTTCACTTCATGCATCTCAGAAAGAACCGATTTAAAGGGTATGTTACTGTGGTATGAGTGTTGAGAGAGTGGATTTGTGGTTTACAGCAATTTAATTTCTTGTTTGCAGTTTGTTTGTTATTTTTTTGTTTGTGGTTGACAATCCAAAAACTTTGTGTTGACGGTGAATGACTGCAACATCAGCATGCTCATAGGCAACTTTTCTGTCTCTTGCCATGATCATTATACTACTCCCATAATCATCTACCATGTTTTGACACTCTTCTGTCTTCCAGAATAGTTGTAGTAGTGCTTGTGTTTACCATTCGTTTTTTAGCTGTTCACAAGCAACATTTTATTGCCTTGCTATTTATCTATCCTCCTTTCTTTCCTGTTTTCTGCCCACAGGAAAAATGAACCCTTGAGCAGACCTCACTCATGGCATGCTACCAAGTTCAACGAGAGCCACTCAGCAGGCAAAACCCAGTCCACACCCTCACCAGTCTGGCAAACAAGATATGATGCAAGGTAATTGAAGAAAAAGAAAATAATTTGTTTCTGTCTATATTGCTTCTTGAGTAAATAACTATTAATATAGTCCTCTATTGTTCCTCTTACCAAAAATAATGAATTGCACAAACTCTTCAAATTGTTTGCTAGTTCATCAGCCTAAAAACTCTTCATGTTTGTTTCTTAGTTCGTTCTCATCTGAACTCTCAAGCGGCTGGGAACAAACAAATCTACAGAGAGTATCTGATCAGTTCAGCTCTTTGGGAAGTATGGACAGCCTAGAGCATAGCTCTCATCCCTATCCATCTGGCTGTCTTTCACCAAGCAAGTCCAACAATAACAGCATTGAACATTTGGGTGGTGGTAAACGAGACTCTGCATACAGCTCCTTTTCTACAAGCTCAGGAACCCCAGATTACACATTGTCTAAAAGTAACGCTGCATCCACTGAAAACATGCTGTACAAAATTAATCAGTGGGACTCAAGTGTCAGGCACATTAATGGGAGGCATAGCCAAAACCTAAATGAAGGGGTACGACAAGATGATAGGCTTGGATACTTGCAGCATCTCTCAAATACAGGTAGCCATGAGATACCAAGAGCCGAAGAACAGCCAGGCACTCGGCATTCAAGCTCTGGAAGAGTTAGCATTGGACCTGTCTGGCATGTTCCAGATATGAAGAAAAGCATGGCATCCTCTACCCCGCCTCCCACTCCACCGGCACGCAGCGATAGTTTTGCAGCTACCAAGGTCCATGAGAAGGGTCTGATCACTGGCACCTCTGAGGGCCTTGGTGTTCATGTCCAGTTAAAGCCTCAGGTGAAATCATTACAAAAGGCTGGAGAAACCTTTGAAAGTGCACCAAGGTCTCACCAAGTCATCGAGACAGGTTTTAATGGTCAACGCAATTTTAACCTGCCATCCAAAAATGATTCTTCAAATGCTAGCGTTTTGTCCAATGCCCAGCATCAGTATCCCAACTGTATGTTGCCAGACAAGACCAACTCGCTATCAACCACAGATATCAGAGATAGACATCTATCTTATGCCCATGTTCCATACCATCCACGTCAGTACAGCGACGAGAGCACTTTCCACGCTCAAACTAGGACAGTGCCAGCACTGAATCCTCCATTCAGTGGCTACTTTAGCAGTATGCAGGAGCTGCCCACAAACAACCACATGCAACTCAACAGCCAGAATCAAGCTAGAAGGCCAGCTGCATCACTTTCCGGTCTTTTTGGAGTTTCCTCCCACCCTGCCTCTCAGGGAATGACACTGGTTTCTTTAGTGAAAGTTGATGACTCTAAAGCTTCTTCAGTCTCAGAAATGTCTAACAGTGGACAGGACAGGATGTCCATAGGTTCTCAAGGAGAAACTAAAGACCGCTATTTCCCCCCTCAGTCACAGCACCATGATATAGATCATAAGGACAATAATGCTTCCTTCAAACAAAGTGACAACCACAATCGCGTTTTCTCTGCACCCTTGAATAAATCTGATTCGACAAAACCTTTTGAGCTGAGGGGTAGCCAAAAGCAACACTATATGTCTATCTCCGATGAGCATTCTGGTATTTATCCCCACAGTAAGCAACCTGAGCACAGAAGAAATTCTGGTCATCTCCATCTTAAAGAATACTCTCAACAACCTTTTCCTACCAAAAGCGAGTCAAAAATAAGTCCCCAGAAAACACCTATGCTGTATTCTCTGGCCCACGAGCACAATGACATGGATGACTGTCAAGAAGAGAGCAACAGTGGAAGTGCACAACAAGAAGCCCTTGACAGTCAGAGCAGCAAGCAGGCAAGACGTAGTGACCGTTTTGCCACCACCTTGCGCAACGAGATTCAGATGAGAAGGGCCCAGCTACAAAAGAGTCAAAGTGCAGCCACTTTAGAAAGTCCGGTTGAAGCAGTAGAAGAGGCTGCTGTCTGGAAGACCTCATCTCCCTCCTCGGATGGCTCCTTTTCTAGTTCTTATAAAGACCATCTGAAAGAAGCCCAGGCTAGAGTCCTCCAGGCTACATCTTTTAGGCGAAAAGACTTAGAACCAGTATTATTCGAGCATCCAGGCACTGAGGGTTCTACTTGGAAAGACACACCTCTGCTTCCAAGTGTCTCCGAGGTCCCACCTAGCAAACCCACCTCAGGGAGTAATCAGGTGCTTCGCATTGGTAGCCGCAAGCGGTTTTCTGTAGAAAAGAAAGTCCGCTCTTTTTCTGAGCCAGATAAAATTCATGAAGTAGGAGCCTATGAGTGCTCCCCTATGCCTGACAATGCTGTACCCTTAGAAAATCGGCATAGACTCTTTGAAGCATCAGGAAAAGCAGCTTTTTCTAAACCAATGCCAAAGCAAAACCTGCAGATATCTGAAGACAACAGACTGTTCAAACCTGGAGGTATGCACTATTCTGCAAAGAGTGACATGGCAGGGCGAAGCAACAGTAAAAGCTCAATTGAACCCCCCATTGAACATCACCTTAATGATGGTCAGGATGGCCCTTTTTCAGTGAGTGGACAAGCCATGTTGGAACAACAGCGACTTGGTACCTTTGCAGAGTATGAAGCCAAATGGAACACCCAGAGGAAGATGACTGAACAAAGGGTATCTGGACGATACCACTCCGCTGATAACATCCTAGATACAGGAAATGAGGGACAAAGTAAGCCCACCTGTGTGCATGAAAGATCTAGGTCCTCCCCTTCTGCTGACTTCTATGGACAGGTTAGTTATTTTATATTTAATGAGTCCCCTGGTTTTCAGTAGTTCAAGTATTCTTTTGTTATATATGTTATATCTTATTGGTGTAAACTATTTACAGAATGTATTGTTGAGGGTTTTTTTTATTTGAAAACCATCATAAAACAAAAGTTACTTTTGTTTCATAGCTCCAATGATAGCAATATAAAGGCTGGAACTTAGTCAAACATTAAACTAAGTACAAAAAGTCACACCCTCAGACCAGGAAAGTTACAAGTAGGATCACATATCATGTCAACCGACCAAGCCAATAATTACGATCGACTAATTATACGATAGTCTTAAAATAGCAGAGTTTACTGTAGAGATGTATTAATACCCAAACAAGAAGATTAAGTTTAATGTGTTGTATTCATCCCAGAAACTTCCAGTTCAAGAAAAGAAGACTGACAATTCCAAACCTGAGAAAGAACAGGATAAGAATAGTACAAGGTGAGTGCTGTAGTGTTATTTTTCAGTTGCCTTGCAAATTGTTTAAAGGGTAAATGCATCGTTTTAGTATGCCGATAGAGTATCAAAGTACTTTTTAGTCATGATGTTCATGATACTCCTGGCCATGTTTGATACTAAGCCAGACAACTTTTCCCATTGTAATATATACAGATGCCAGCAATCTTGGCTGAGATTGTCTCAATGAAACTATTCCAGTGCTAATGGCTCGGATCTTGATCTTGTTGCAATCAGAAATCCACAGTTGGGCCATCAGTCTGCCCTCGCTGGGTCAAAGACAAACAGTAGACTCTTTATGGTCCTCGCAGTCTTGGGATTTAGCCCAGCTGTGACAGCACTGCTATCCTCACGGACTGGGCTTTGTGTTACGAGGAGATGGTTTTAAGGTGTAGGCATGCGAGTATGACATAGGAAGTGTAGAATAAGACCATTCATAATAAGGCCAAAGAGAAAATTGCTAATTAAATGTACGGTAATTTATGCGCTTTCTATTTCTTCCTAAAAAGTGTTTTTGTTTTGTTTTTTCACAGATATTGTCTTTTTTTTTACACTGTGCAGAGATAAGACTATTCAATAAAACTTTTACTCTGCAAGTATATTATAGTTGTATTCCATTTTACCCTGAAAGATTCATGAATGGTAGCCCTGTACTCTGCTAAAAAGAAACTTAATCCAATTCATAATGCTGAATGTTCTGAATTTTAAAACCATCTGCATGAAGAATAGAGGGCTTGTTATGTATATATTGCCCTTGAATAATGTATTAAATTGACAGAGAAAGGAAGTAGCATTAGCCGTAATTGTATGGATTGCTGCAGATGAAATGACCTCCAGTTACCTTAGCCAGTTTTGAAATCGTATATTCATAGTTTATAAAACACAATATGAAAGCAAATGTGTCCTTTGAAGATCCAGCTTTATTGTTATTCCATTTACATGCAAACGTTTTAGGTGGGGCTCCAGTGTTGTGAGGTTAAATTGGATATTTACTTTGTTTTTCAGATGTAAATTAGTAGAATATTGAAGATTTAGTTTGACTCATTCTGCAATGTATATGCATTTCTAAAGTCACAAGCAGCTTCCAGGTGTCGGTGTTACAGATCTACCTATTTATCTTACATATTGTCCTTCTTGTATTTGTACATATCAACATCTTTTAGGCTTTTCCACTGCTGATTTCTCCAGGTCATTCTCTTAGGCTTCTATGTATAGAAAGGAGGAGTGGCAAACTCGAATAAGCAAGTTACCACAAAACATCCATCATCCAAAGCCTTGTAAATTGCCCCCTACGAAAGATTTTGTCTTGATTCTTGCTTTTAATTAAGGTGCTGTGGAGAGCAAACTATGAATTATACCATAGACCTGCATCTTCACTTCATAGCCCTATGAGTTGTCTTAGAAATCGTTGTTTAAATATCAAACTTCCTATCTCCCACCCCATGATTTAATTTATGTGCAAACACGCATGACTCGATTATAAAAAGCTAAAGTCCTAGCTGAAAAGCTCTAGCTAAAAGGATTCTTCACTCCAGTAAGTGATGTTGGCGGACTTCTAACGTTAGAAACCCATTTTGCTACTATTATTACAGCTATTTTTTAATTTATCAGTACATCTAGTATGGAGTAAATCCAGTTGGAAACATTTCAATTGAGCTACAAGCATTTTAGCCCCACCCAGATGAGATTACATATGTCCAGGGCTACAGGAAGCACCTGTCGCTGAGATGAGAACTCTCAATCATCAGAGGTGTGCACTGCTACAACTTTAAAGTTGTGTATGGACAGCAACAGGAGGAACTGCATTTTCTGCTTGACGATTTTTCTGATGGAGTTTGAGTCCCCCTTGGTATGTAAGATTAGGTGTTTTAATGTTTTGGATCCTCAGTTAAATGATAGTTTTCATGGCTCCATTCTGTTTTTACTTGATAGGTAACTTTATTGGATGATAGTAAAATGAATAGTAAACAATGAAAACTTACAGTTGCTTATCCACTTGCAGAGATGTTTGATATCTCTCCATTAGACGTTTCTGGTACTGGTAGAACATGTTCTGTCACACACAGAAGTTAGCAAGAGACTGTTTGATTAAAGGTGGGGTGTTGTGGACAAAAGCTTACATGGTATTACAGTGTAGACTTTCTGCATGCCAGTTCATGCTGAGATCAAATGCATGTGTTAGACACTGAAGTCGACTGCGTCCCACTTGAATATTACCAATGCATACATGCTGTACTAACGACATCTGCATAGAAAGCATGTATCAGATAAAATGAATGGCTCTTAATGTACATACTCTATATTTATGCATCTGACATTTCCTAGATTCTTTTTTCTACACTGCCAATTTTGTATACTGTATTATAAAAGGTCATTAAGATCTTTTACTATTAAGATTAATATTTTTGTTCAGTGAGAGTGCGTTCAATTTGTTTAATAGTGATAGTAAAAACGTTACAAAGTTATATTTCAAACAAATGCTGCTGTTTTGATATTTCTATTCATCAAAGAATCCAGGGCAAATGGGAGCTGTTAAACTCTTTTCAACACTGATGTTTCTTGGTCATGTGACTGTAGTTCTGGCTGATGAAAAATCAGTTTTGGCATCAGAGGAATACATTCCATTTTAAATATAATTTACACTTTATTGTTAAGATTTTTATAATAATATTTTCACAATATTAATCTTTTTTTAACAAATGAATGAATCCTTGGTAAGCATAATAGACCTTCAAAAATGTTCATAAATACAATCTTACAACACCAAAATTTTGAATTGGAGTGTATGCACTGACCCTACTACCTACTGCTTTTTCTTTTTCTTTATTCTCTTTTCTTTACCTTTTTTCCCTCCCCCAGTCAAAATCTCTTTCTGTCTCTTTCTTTGGAGCACAGCCACTGGTTCTATACACCCATCAGGTAATTCATTACACTGTAAACTGTTTGTGAGTGGAAATTGTGGGTGTCTGTCTGTGCAGTTAGATTTTTTTTATAATAATTTAGTTTTTCATGATTTTATAAATCATGCAGTGGAATCTTAACCAGCTTCCACCTTTCTAATGTTGCATGGTATAAATAAATAAATAAATATATACCATCAGACCAGATATACAGACCTAATAGATAGAGTCTGTAATAGGAGTCTTGCTAAGCCTGTAAATAATTAAATTGTAATATCTTTCTTACATTTACATTTATGCATTTGGTAGATGCTTTTATTCAAAGCGACTTACATTGCATTCAAGATTGAATCCGTTCTTGCTTTCCCTGGGATCGAACCCATGACCTTGGTGTTGTAAACACCAATGCTCTACTGATTGAGCTACAGGAAAGATTCTTATTTTAGGAAAGATTCTTAATGAAAAGTTATTTTCAAAGAGTAAAAGCCCTTTTACCTCTCCTTGCCCTACATAAATCTGAGTAGACAAGGAAGAGAGTAAAAAACATAAAGGAAAACAATCAAGATTAAGAAGGGAAAAGTGTTCTCTTTGCCAATTGCTGCAGGGGAAAGATCATTCTTTCTCCACAGCATGACAGGCTTGTGGGAACAGAAATATGCTGGGTATGACAGCCAGCCTGGGAGTTACCACGGAGAGATGGTGAAATGTGGGAGAAATGTCTGCCTGCCTATCGATTTACGCTGAACACAGTGAGGCTTTGTGGACCAAAAAGGACAAATATATTCAGACTCTGGGCCTTTGATGAATCATCTTTTGTTGTGTGGATTGAGAATTTAACTCAAACAGCATTTCTGTTTTGTTTTCTTAGGTTTAATGAAAAAGGATACGGTGAACTCGTATGCAAAGAGAAACCAGCAGCCCCTCCTTCAGCTTTGACTGAAGACCTGGAGAAAAAGACTTTAGATCCTCCATCCAGTCATCATAAACCTGCACTGAATTTCTCTGACCATAGCACTCAGAGTGAACCATCAGTCCTCGCCAAAAACAAGAGCTCTGTTCTCTTGCCCCATCTGGAGAAGTACAAATGCCCTGAGGGCACACCTCCTCCTCTTAGCAATTTTCAGGAGGTCCAGCCTGGATCACAAGGAGGAGTCTTGGCCTCACTCCCTCCTGTCAACTATCAAAGCTCCGCCTCAGTTTCAGCCCCCGTTCCCTGGAAGGGGTTGGAGCATAGCAAAGGGCCAATCGGGAAGGAGGAGCTACAACAAGAACTTGTGCCTCCTCCCTTTCCACCTCCTCCCCCTCCCGCTGTCCTGCCTACCCAACAAACCACTGGCCCTACCCAGCCCACCATGGAGGGGCAGCGTCCGCCCTCGCCCCAGTTTGCTCCCCAGAGGCTGACTGACAAGCCCCCCGTCACTGTCTCCATACAGGATGAAGCTCCTGGAAGGTAAGACTTTCTGTATTTAGAATTTAATTCTGCCGTTCAGAAAATCTTTCATGTCTGTGTTGGAATTCGGGGAGATTTCCACTGGCAAACCACAGCTGGGCTCCTCTCAGCTGCAATCTTAAAATCATCACTGGAAACTCTCCCTGCAGCCCAGTAATTTAATGACAGCTCTTCTCTGACTGTCTCTTTATTGTATTCATGCACATACAAGGGGCTTATTCATATGTGCCCTTACTGCAGATTGTCCATGTGTACTGCAGTTCTTCAGATCAGTCATAAGTAGAATACCACCCAGCCTCAACTGAAGACTGTTGAACAATATCATATCTGGGGCTTAATTTCTGCTGTTTCTAGTAAAATATGGGAACTTTAGTCTTTTAGTCTTACAGTTTGTAGCCTTTAGAAGCCTCTTTATAAAACGGGTTTAGAGCGTGGCAAAAGGGTTTCAGTGACGTATGATTCTTACATATATGGATTTGGTCACAGGAACCGACAAAGATAGATAGTTTCCAACTTATTTTCCTGTGTGCAAAGCCTTCCAACCTGAAGTAAAGAATTTCATGTGTTTTCATAAAGATTCGATGAATGAAAATACTTTTTTACTTCCTTTGTTGTGCTTATCCCTAGTTACCTTATGTTGCATTTTTTTGTGTTCACCAGAATAACACATTTCTATTTTCATCGTTGTTGTTTACCAGGATGGATAGGGTTAAAGATGAGAACACATCAGTGAAGAAAGTGCCCATTAAAATAGTCCACTCTGAAAGTAACACTGACAAAGTAAGTCGACAATATCTCGACCTGCCCAGCGAGACCCCTGTCAGCTTGCAAGAACCTGGAGTAACTCATCTTCAGAGTTTGGGGAACCCGGATCAGTCATACTCTCTGTTCTGTACCTACACCAGGCAAAAGGACCAGGAGCCTGAACCAAGAGACACAGATATGGGCCCTCAGAAAGACCAGGGGCCACAAACCAATGTGGACCCGGTATTCTATGATGTGCATGGTCTGCAGACAAGCCCTTCATTAGATCAAAGCAGCAATGGATTGTCTTCACATCCCTTGAAGTCTGAGGATGATGAAAAAAGAAAGGAGCTGGCTAGAGACATAATGGACAAAGACAGATCCCTAGTTGACATTTTAGACCAGAGTAAGATGAAGACCACTATGGATCTGATGGAGGGTATTTTCCCTCAGGGAGAGCAACTTCTAGAGGAGGCCCAACAGCGCAGGAAAGCTGCACCTAAACCGCTCTCCCCTCGTAACTCTGTGGAGAAGTCAGTATTTCTTACGTGTGAACCTGCTATATTCCCATTTCTTACTTCCTCAAGGCACATGCTCAGTTTGCCAAGTTTATATTTCTTTATTTATTCCTGGAATTTACCCTTAATAACCCTTAGGAAAGATGTATTGAACATGTTTCTGATGTTCTCTTTATTATTATTTGATTAATCAGTTCACATAATTTAAAAACCTGCTTGAATGTTTAAATTGTATCTGGCTTATGATTCCAAGTTACGATTCATAAGCATGATTTATGTTTCTTGTTGAAAATCTGGGGCACTAACTCGTCTAGCAACTTTTAGTTTAAATATGAATTCACTGAAACATATTTGCTCCTGTTTGCTCTTGGTAGGTCAATCAGACAGTTCTACAGCTTCCACCCCAAACTCATGCCACTTGTTTTTCTTTTCTTTTTAATATTGCTTCATGCTTTGGGCAGACGCATGATTGATTTATCCTGTCAGAAGTAATTCTGTAGTGTTTAGATCAGTTGGCTTGTGTTTCTCATAAAACTCGTCTGTGGGTTCTCAGGAAAGAGGAAGACAGCCTGGTAGTGGCTACTGCTTTAGTGACGAATTCAACCTACTACAGTACATCTGCTCCCAAAGCAGAGCTGCTGATAAAGATGAAGGACATGCAGGAACAAAGTGTGGAACACAACTCAGAAGAGGAGTTGGAGGAGGACAATGAAAGTGATCTTTCCAACAAGAAGGTACCAACGCACTGTATAAACGCACTTTATTGTACAATCGGAGGCTTTCTTACCAATTTATTTTGTCAATGACTTTTCTTTGTTTTTAGCATGAGTTGATTGACAGCCTCAGCAAGAAGTTGCAGGTGCTGAAGGAAGCTCAAGAGAGTTTACAGGACGACGTGCAGGATAACAATGCTCTTGGGGAAGATGTGGAGGCAATCGTACAAGGTGTCTGCAAGCCCAATGAACTCGACAAGTTCCGCATGTTCGTCGGTGATCTTGATAAAGTGGTCAACCTTCTTCTATCTCTGTCTGGACGTTTGGCCAGAGTAGAGAATGCCCTGAACAGCCTGGAGGAAGATGCTTCACAGGAGGAGAGGGTGAGAATGAAAATGAGGTTTTTGTGATGCTGTGGAGGAATGACTTCCAGATTTATCAATTTCAAAAAGCATGAAAAATAGTTTGCTTTAAGAGAGAACAGAATTAATGCTATAAAACTACCACCGTAAAAGTACCATGCTGATATAGGCAACAGCTCATGTCACTTCCAGATCCTGTCCTTCCCACCCAACCTTTTATTCATCTTTTGGAATACTTTGGAAAATGGTAATATGTAACATATATACATAGAGTTCTATTGTAGTACCATACTATTTATATAAGTTTAAATGGACTGCCAGATAATTAAATTACATTAACTTTCATATAGTGTCATGTTTTTGGGCCTGAACTGTATCAGGTTTGTGTTTGTCTTGCATGTAAATAGCAGTGTAAAAGCCTTTAGTGCAACAATAAATAATTATGCGTATTTATATAAATACAGTGATCCCTCGTTTATCGTGGTTAATGTGGACTGGGTAGGATTTGCCCCCCTAGGAATTTCCGTATATGTGTATGTAGGTACCAGAATGTTTAATATGTATATTTTTACTTTAAATATATTTTAATTAAATCTATTTAATTATAAAACCTTAATATTATACATTTACTCTCTCTCTTATACGATACGTATTATGGTGCTCTACACTCATCAATGACAGTAGTATCTTGAGACTTGACTCCAGTAATGACGACGATGACAGACCTGTGCGGTTCGATGAATATGATGATGATGGTGTCACTGCACTGGTATAATGAGGCCTGTACATCAGTTCTGGATCGTCAACATTTGCTTCTGAGAGAGGCGAAGAGGCTCCCACTCCACTCGTGCTCTCATTCGTCGATCTCGCGCCGGGAACCAATCACGTGTCTTGTCTTGAGTGCCTGTGGGTGTGTACAAAGCCTCTGAGAGAGGTTCTCTTTTTGTCTGGCATCCTGGGAAACCATTTCTCTCGCGTCACGATGAAGCAACGCTGCTTTCCGCAATACGGTTGCCGATATGGCGGTATTTTTTTATATATATATTTTTTCCGATTAATGTTTTTGAAAAATCCGCGATGCACTGAGGCCGCGAAACTTGAATCGCGAAGTGACGAGAGATTACTGTATTTCATGAAGAAAACGCTTTTATTCAAACAATTTAAATTTCGTATCCTTGTGTTTGCCATTTAAATAGCCCCAATTCTAACATGGTGTTAAAAATGTAATAAATATTTCATGATTACAATTATTATCTTTGTCCCAATCAACTTGAGCTCACCATATACATGTACATCAGCTATTACTCTAGTCTTTAGTGTCACATGATCCTTGAGGAATCATTGTGTGCTCACACACACACACACACACACATACCCTTATTAACAATTGAGCAGAATTGTAAATGATTGTGTGTGTGTAAAACGTGAAAATGATAAAACATGAAATGTTAATTTTCCTTCTTCAGCGTACTCTGACAGAGAAACGCAAACTGCTGATCCGTCAACATGAGGATGCCAAGGAGCTGAAGGAGAACCTTGACAGGAGAGAGCGTGTGGTCTACGACATCCTGGCCAGCTACCTACCAGAGGAGAGTATGGCTGATTATGAGCACTTTGTGAAAATGAAATCTGCCCTTATTATTGAGCAACGTAAGCTTGAGGATAAGATTAAACTGGGGGAGGAGCAGCTGAAGTGTCTGATGGACAGTCTCCCAATGGACCAGAGGACACTCAACTGAGGACTTTATAAAATGATTCGCGTAGCAATCCAGAACAATTCGCTTGACGTCACCCTAAATAAAGGGTGCCAGTACTTAATGTCCATTTACTGCCAATAGAATTGCATTCTGGTCATATATTGATTAGTCATTGTCTCACCCAGCAGAGAGAGCATTTTGGCAAGACTCACGAATACCCTGAAAGTGCTGGGCACTTTCAGATCAGGATATGACCAAACCTGATTTTTAATGAATTTCTTTCATGACCTTTCATTGTTACACGACCCATAGAATTATATGGTGAAATAATAGTAAAATGTTTAAAGACACTTTTGTTTTTTTTCCACAACTGTTTAAATACACCTTGTCCTTTTTGCAGCTATGTGCTCTCAACACTTGACTCTTGGTGTAAACATGCCATGGTCGCTCGTTGTGCTGTTTCTTTTTAACCACTAGAGGGCAATGAAAGACACCTTAAAGTGTATGTGTCAGAAGCCCAATATACAAACACTTGTGATTCAAACATTCTCTCAAATCCCAGCAGTACAACATTTTTCACCCAAGCTTTGCACATGTAAGCTGTTTTGCTTTTTGCATCAGGAGGCTGTAATTAACTTCCAAAACTGACTTTTTGGGGGTGCATTATTTCAAATGATATGTCACTATCCTGATTATGTTAAAAAATAATTCAGTGATATTTTTAGTAATTTATTTTAGCCTTTTGAATCTTTGTATATAACTAGAGTAGGTTAGTATTATAGTCTTTCACTTTATTTTAGCCAAGCAAACTACCAATTTAGTCTGCACAGTTTTTATAGATGTATATCACCGTTAAATGCATTGTAACACAATAATTAGGATTGACTGTAAGTATTCTATTGTTTAAAGAATCTAAGAGACTTGCCTAAACTATATAATATTATTTCACTAAGACTTCAGTGCTTGTCTATAAAATACCAGCTGCCTTTTGCTCCAAGTCATGTGTCTGTGTCATTTATAACTTCATCTGTACAATTTTTGTGGTTTGATATTTTATGTGGTTAGATTGCCCTTATTTGTTTTGTTTGTTTTTTTTTTTTTTTTGGGGGGGGGGGGGGGGGGTCCAGAAACTTAAAGTAAGTAGACTACAGTAAGTAGTCACAATTCTGCTTTTCATTATAGCCTTATTTCCACAGATAGCTGATGAAAAGCAGTGGCTTGAGTGTGTGTTCCCCTTAATTATTACGTTTCAAGTGTCACAAATAATTTTTCATAACAGACACACTTTGTAAAAAAAGACAAAGCATGTATTATTACACTGCTCAAAAAATTAAAGGAACACCTAAGCATCACAGCTTAACATTATGTCTATTAAACCTCAGGAATATAAATCTGTTCAATTAGGAATATTGTGAATCCGTTTCACCTGCTTTGAAGTGAGTACAGGTTCACTGGAGAGGCAACAGCAAGACAACCCCCCAAAAAGGGAATGATTTTCTCCTTATTGTTCCTGAATGATTTGTCTTTAGTTTTGTTAGGGTTCTTGTCACTGTCTGTAGCATGAGGCAGTGTCTGTTACTCGTGTGTCTCCCAGTACAGTTTCAAAAGCATAGAGGAGATACTGGGAGACAGACTGTTACACGTGGAGAGCTGGACAGGCACATAGAATGGCAACAACCCAGCTACAGGACCGGTATCTTCTCCTCTGTGCAAGAAGGGACAGGAGGAGCACTTCCAGAGCCCTACAAAAAGACCTCCAGCAAGATACTGGTGTGTATGTTTCTGACCAAACTGTCAGACACAGACTTCATTTGCCAGAGAACACTAGAACTGGCAAGTCCACCATTGTCGCACTGTTCTCTCACTCTTCACGGATGAGAGCAGGTTCACACTGAGCACATGTAACAGATGTGAAAGAGTCTGGAGATGCTGTGGGGAAAGATATGTTGGGTGTAACATTATCCAGCATGGTCCGGTGGGTTGCACAGGCCTGCAAGTGCTTGCCAATGGTTCAGTTTGGTGCTCAGATTCTCAGAGCCAAACACCTTATGCTGGTGGAGTGGATGCCGCCCTGAGTTCCTCCTGGTGCTTGATATTGCCCAAACTCATGTGGCTGGAGTGTTTATGCAGTTTTTTTAATGACGAAGGTATTGATGCCATTGACTGGCCTTCACGTTCACCAGACCTGAATCCTGCTTAGAACCTCTGGGACAGTGAATCAGAGCATCTAAAGCCACCAAATAATACCACAGACTGTCCAGGAGCTCACTGATTCCCTGATCCAGGTCTGATAGGAGATCCCCCAGGACACCATCCTCCATCTCATCAGGATGTCCAGACGTTGTTGTGAGTGCATACAGGCGCGTTGAGGCCATACATACTACTGACTTACACTGAGCTGCTGTGAAGAACTTCATATAAGTAGGCTCAGCCTGTAACTTCAGTTGTTTCTATTGAATTTAGTTGTTTGTTTTTTTTTGTACGATTTTGAATCCAGCCCTCAATACGTTAATGATTTTGGTTTCCATTGACTGTTGTTACATAATTTTGTTCTTAAATTATAGAACGTATATGAATTAAGATAATGTGTGATTTAAGTGCTGCCTTAATTGTTCTGAGTAGTTTATATCAATGAGTTGAATAGAACCAAAATATATTTGGCTCACATTTCACAAATATGTGATCTGGCTACTTGGCATCATTCAGTTTTCTCCTGCTGGTAGATGCTGAAACGACAGCATTCTGTAGCGAAAATAATCTTTTTTTTCCATTCATGGCTATTCAAAAACAAATAAAAGTGAACATAAACAGCTCAACCAAACCTGCTTGACGTGTGAGAATAAACTCTGGGAAGTTCAAACGTAACGAGAATGAAACTCATTGCTACTCGCACGCCAAACGAACATGCTTGAGCTTCCGTTTGCCTCAACTGGTGAGTGAGTTGATGAATTAATCTGAATAAAAACCTAAATTCAATGTGTTCATCATATAAAGTTATGCTGTCATTTCAGAAAAGGTTAAACTAAACCACTTAATTCATATGGGTTAGTTTTATGATCTTAAGTGTCAATTGTGAAGCTGTTTTTGGAGGGACAGAAAGTTCTCAGATTTCATTAAAACACTCATCAAACGAATGTCCTATGGGTTTGGAACGACGTGCGGGTGAGTAATTAATGATAGAATTTTAAAAAATTGGGTGAACTACCCTTTAAGTCATAGAGGTTTGTTCTTATAACATTGTGTATCAGTAATGCAATTTAATATTATTTGATTTCCTGTAGCTAAATCAGTAGAGCATTGGTGCTTGCAACACCAAGGTCATGTAATGTAAGTCGCTTTGGATAAAAGCGTCTCCCAAATGCATAAATGTAAATGATTTAATGCTTTTATTTCTTGTTTACTGAAGCAATCATTCTTTTTCTATAATTTTTTTTTATCCGATTAGTTCTGATCACCTTCATTTTCAGTAATATTTAACTTCAGATATAGTCTTATTGCCTTGGCCAGTCAGGAAAGAGACTTTGACATCAGTAAAATGCACCCGATAGCGGCGTAGAGCAAAATAATGGCTGGCTGGCACAGCCGTGTAAATAATACTGTTGCATCTGTATATTTCTACGCAAACTCAAAAACACGTTATTTTATCTAAAATCTAAAAACAGGAATGTATGAAGAAATAATCGCATTTTTGATTGTTAACTCTGAAGTACACATGCACATTATGGTACGGCCTGGGGGAAAAAAAAACCTGTTATGTATATATAACAAACGTGTGTGTGTGTGTGTGTAATTGATCATTTAAAATATATTGAAACTTAATCCTGACCAAACTCTAAGGAAGATTTTGAAATCTTTAAATATAATTGAGCACTTCAATTGCATGTTACCAAGTTTGATGAAGAAAAGAGTAGTTATGTAATAGTAAGTCTGCTTGTGTTTACAGATACAAATATGAAAATAATACATTACACTATCATGTCTATAAAACTTTGTCTGCAGTGACATTCTCAACAATTATTCCCAAAAACAATTACGTAAAGCTGTGCTGACCCTCTGCATGTGTAGGCCAAAGGAAAAGGTTGGTATCAGTAACGTAATTCAGCGATGCAATACACATTGTTTTGCCCAATTCCTCCCCGCCCTCTCATCTATTTATTGGATATGTTACATTAATCATTAACCACAGTTGTGTTTGACTTGAATGTGTCAGTGTGGAAAGTTGTCTTTTCCCCTTGTTTCGAATGAAGAATCCAGAATTTTGGATGGTCTGAGTGACAGTTTCGAATATACTTAGCAGCTCAAAACGTTTCACAGGTAAGGATGAGTTTATTGTGTTCTACGTGAGTCTTGAGTACATATTGACATCATAAAGGATGTATAAACATGGTCAGTTAATTTTACACTACCTTTACTGAAAAGATACAATTGTGGATAAGAAGGGTTGGGATACCCCTGGAAATTGAGAAAAAGTCGAATAACTTTACATTGAGTCCATGTTCTCAATTGATTCTCTGTACTTCAATGTATTCTAACATAACAACAAAGATCTTAAAATAAGTTGTAAACAACTGTTTAGGCTCAGTAGACTTAGCACCAAAATATGACGTTTTTGGCTAAAAAAATATATTAAGCGGTGACGTGGGAGTTATTTGGAGGGTTGGCAAAGTGTTAAGGAAATCATTTCCCCAAAGGAAATTTTTCCCATCTCTGATTCTTGTGTGTGAAGAAACCGATTATTGTAAATGACCTTTCAGCTTATCCTGGAACATTCCGCAACCCCAGGTGTGCAGGGAGCCAAGCAGGAAATATTAGTCTCTCTCTCTCTTAAACACTACATGTGAAAAACGTTTTCCTCAGTCTGAAAGTGTTGTTTATGTCCAAAAGCGTCATGTCCCAATTCTTTTCCCAACGACTTCTCCATGTGTCCTTCCTGTCTTCTCTCTACTGTCATATCGTTAAAAGAACAAAAGGGTGTTGGGGTGCAATGGAAACTTTCAGTAAAAAACGTCTTTGAAAGACGTTTCATGCCTGCATTCATTTTTAACAAAATTGCAGTAAAAATATTGCTTTTAACTTTCTTTAATCTGACAGATGCAATGTAACCATGGCACTGAAGGACAGCTGGCAAACCTGATGAGGAAATATTCATATCCGCCTGGTGTCGGGTCTCTGCAGTTTTAGCAATGGCTTACCTGCCCCAGTCCATCCATCGGCAGTTTGCGGGTCTGGTGCTTGGGTTTGTGGGATGGATATTGATGGCCTCTATTTCTGGGGTGAATGACTGGAGGATATGGTACGTGGACAATCGGACGGTCATCACTGGAGGATTGGCCTGGGTGGGCGTCTGGAGGGCCTGTTTCAACAGCCACATTTTGGACTCGGCTGAGATCTGCAGAAGCATCAGCCTTACAGATTCATTCACTCCCCCAGAGATCGCATCCGCCCAGGTCCTTTGTATGACTGCTATTGGTGTGGGTGTTGTTGCAAACTTACTGGCAGGATATGCGGTTAGAAACGCAATTCTTGGGGATAATGGCGGCCATGTTGGATTGGCCTTTGTGATGGCTGGTTCCTTGTACTGGCTAACTGCAGTATGTACTTTAGTCCCGGTCATTTGGAATATGAGTTCTGTGCTGGCGAATCGCACTATAGACTTCCCTCCTGACTTCTACTTTCCTCCTGCTCCAGTGAAACAGGAAGTGGGTCCAGGGATTGGGTTTGGGATTGGCTCAGCTTGCCTGCTCATTGTAAGTGGGCTACTGTTAATGTGCTGCAGGTATCCCAAAATCAAGATGCCTAAGAGTGGAGAAACTGGACATTTTGACAAAAGTCTGAGGGACGAAGGCTTTCTTGCTGTAATTAAAGAGAGTATGGATGAGGGGGTGATCAACCCAGCATATGAATTTGAGAATTTAGAATAATAAAATGCATCACTCTGTGAAGGGACATTGAAAGCTCTACGTACAGTTTCTCCAAAAATATGACTATTTGAGGAAAATTTGTATATCTGAGTATATCAAATATTGAAATTAAATTATTACAAGTGACTGAGTGAACAGAAATAAAGGCAACAATGAATTTTGAGGCCATTATTATTAAATAACGCTGCACTTTTAATGTTTTCGCATATTCTTGTTACATAATGTGAAGGACATACAACGCTGTATCTGAGATCTGTGCAAAAAATAAAATAAAAATACTAATCTGAATGTCTGTAATGTCAGTTGTAGCCTTTGTTAAATATATATGTGAATATACATTTACCACGGGTCGAAAAAGATTTTTGGGGTCTGAAAGATTTAACATTTTTATAAGTCTTCATTTTTTCCATTCTGCTTTCAAATGTAATATATTCCTATGATGATACAGCTGACCTTTCAGCATCAAACTGCAATACTTCTTTCAGGATTCTTTGATGAGCAATGTTTATTTGAAATATAATTTTTTTTAACCAATGTCACTTTTAATCAATGTTGTGTAATCAATGTTAAATGTCTGTGCTGAATAAAATAAATTATTTATTTTAAGTATTGTATGTGTGTGTGTGAAGATGTATGTAAAATGATACAAATTATTTTCAATCATTGTTCAGAAAGTGCTAATCTAGATATAATAACAGGCTGCCACTACAAGCTGTTAACGCAAAATATCTTGATTTTAATTTGAGATATGATTCAGCAGACTAAGAGTGGATCTTTGAGTGGGTACTAGGTGATTTTAGAGGAAACAACCCCTGCCATGAGCGGAATGAACTTTACTGTTATTTCTCAGCTTGATACTTGCCCTTATTACTGTGTTTTTCTGAACCCCCCATAGGTTTTGAGTTTGTTACTTGCCAACATTTAATCTTGTTAAAATTGAACATTAATTTGGACAAATCCCACTGGATAGTACATGATTTTCTTCTGTTATAAAACCACATAATCCCCCTGATAACTCGACAAAGGGAAATCATTTTTTTCCAATTAAAGTTGATTTTGTGTTTTTATGTGTTGGTTCACTAGTCCAATGATGACCCTTTAGGAGTTTTAATGATTTATCCATCTAAAACTCTCAAAATATACACAAGAATCTGTGTTAAATTTCATGAGAATTATGGCTTAAGAACACCAGAGAATGTATCTTCCAGGATGGACTCCCAGGGCCATTGGCAATTTGAACTGAATTGTTCTGAGGAAGAGGTAAAAAAAACATCCTGACAGAAAAGTGCCAAGATCCCACTGAGACAAACGCATTGTCTTAGAGAGGGTAACTAACAAAAACACATTTCTGCTCTGATGTGACCAAGAGTGATCAAGGGCATAATATTAGTGCAATTGAACAAGATTTCAAGGACCTCAGCATAAAACCTTCTTTACAACATTTTGTTAGCATTTTGGCAGACAACACAAACAGAATGTGCCTCAAAAGGATGGAAGAAAGGTTGAACAATTGAGTCTGTTTTCTGAAAACCCAGCTCTGATTGTGCAGCATATGAGACATGTGACATTAACAATTCACATATTATCATACGTACTGTGATAAGATAGTGCGGCCAAAAGTGAAGGCCAATGAACATAAAATTCTCATATCAGAGTTTAGCATAGTCATGACAGGTAAAACAATATACTGGTGGAGTGCTGTTTTTGAGAGGTAGACTTGCACCAGACTTATTTTTTAACCTAGTGTCAGTTACTTGTTCCAAAGCACTTTGAACTACATTGATTTGTTTGGGAAACATGCTTTATAAATGACTTTGATTCATTTTTATTTGAAGATTTAAAATATAAACACTAAAGGATTATTAGGAACACCATACGAATACTGTTTGACCCCCTTTCGCCTTCATAACAGGCATTGATTCAACAAGGTGTTGAAAGCATTCTTTAGAAATGTTGGCCCATATTGATAGGATAGCATCTTGCAGTTGATGGAGATTTGTGGGATGCACATCCAGGGCGCGAAGCTCCCGTTCCACCACATCCCAAATATGCTCTATTGGGTTGAGATCTGGTGACTGTGGGGGTCCATTTTAGTGCAGTGAACTAACTGTCATGTTCAAGAAAACAATTTTAAATGATTCGAGCTCTGTGACATGGTGCATTATCCTGCTGTAAGTAACCATCAGAGGATGGGCACATGGTGGTCATAAAGGGATGGACATGGTCAGAAACAATGCTCAGGTAGGCTGTGGCATTTAAACGATGCCCAATTGGCACTAAGGGGCCTAAAGTGTGCCAAGAAAACATCCCCCACACCATTACACCACCAACACCAGCCTGCATAGTGGTAACAAGGCATGATGGATCCATGTTCTCATTCGGTTTATGCCAAATTCTGAGTCTACCATCTGAATGTCTCAACAGAAATCGAGAATCATCATACAAGCCAAAATTTTTCCAGTCTTCAACTGTCCAATTTTGGTGAGCTTGTGCAAATTTTAGCCTCTTTTTCCTATTTGTAGTGGAAATGAGTGGTAACCGGTGGGGTCTTCTGCTGCTGTAGCCCATCCGCCTCAAGGTTGTGCGTGTTGTGGCTTAACAAATGCTTTGCCGCATACTTCGGTTGTAACGAGTGGTTATTTCAGTCAAAGTTGCTCTTCTATCAGCTTGAATCAGTCTGCCCATTCTCCTCTGACCTCTAGCATCAACAAGGCATTTTCGCCCACAGGACTGCAGCATACTGGATGTTTTTCCCTTTTCACACCATTCTTTGTAAACCCTAGAAATGGTTGTACATGAAAATCCCAGTAACTGAGCAGATTGTGAAATTCTCAGACCGGCCCGTTTTGCACCAACAACCATGCCACGCTCAAAATTTTCCATTCTGACATTCAGTTTGGAGTTTAGGAGGTTGTCTTGTCTAAATTGAACAGGTGTTCCTAATCATCCTTTAGGTGAGTGTATGTATATATATATATATATATATATATATATATATATATATATATATATATATATATATATATTTGATTTTGATGTGACATAAAATGCTGATTTCTAAGTGGCTGAGTTGTTGACTTTTTATTTAGTATTCTCAGTAACACCCTAATTTTATTCATCTAGACCGATTTGCGCTTCATGAAAACAAGAGGTGGGATATATCTCACAGACTAATCATAACCAATCAAATCCAATCATAGTGTGAAAGCGTTGCTGCCACTTATGTAACTTTACTCCATTCATTCTGTGTTGCTGTGGTGCAGTTTGGGTGTATTATGGGTGTGTACTGAAGGGTGTTATGGGATTGTGGGTGTGCATGTGATCACACTGCTGGGTGTGTCGCGTGATCAGCACTGCTAGAGCTGTGATCAGAGAGTCAAGAGTGGTCAGAAGTAAAGGAACATTTTTATTGTCTTGTACAAGGACTCGTCTTACACACGTCAAGCATGCATGAGAGGAGTGAGGGGCAGTCCCCCACACCTCCTTATATATACCTTAAGGGTTGCACAAAATTTCTTATCAAGACAACTCCTAGAAAGGAGTGGTCGAGCATTCTAACGCCTATGCTCTGTAAGTTACTTTAAGTCACACTTATTTCTGCCAAAAAATCTTTCAGAGAATTCAGAACTGTCTATGTGGCATAAATTGATTTACATGTTCGTTATCCATGCCACGCACATACACACACCTCCATCTCGGCCCTTAAACATTTCCTGTTGAGCAAATAACACCTGCAAGCTCAACTGTCATGACACACATAATATTCAGCATACAGAATTTCTTCAGTAAGCAATCACATTTAGTAAATTTCCATTAAGCATACATAATCAGTAAATTTCCATTACAATCTGCACAGAGGTCATCTCACCCTCTGCTGTTCTGATCTCTTTTGCATAGCTAAGCAACTAAGTAAAGGGTATAAACTCTGCTGAGTAACACCAATAATTAAGGACTTGATGGTATAATTTTACTTGAGGACATTCATTATAAGTCTGTGCACTAAACCTGCTTCACAGAGTTTTATGCTTGAACAAAAAGCAGGTTATGAAAGAAAGCTTATGTTCTAAGTAAGATGCTTATATATATGGACAGCAATATGTTGACAGACAGCTGCAGGTGCTGATAGTGTTGTGTTTATAATGCAAAAGTATGGCCACAATGGTCTTTGTTTGAAGTTGGTACTTTTTCAAGTTTGATATGGTGATTTTTGTGCAATTTTAAGAAAGTTCCAAGCTTCGAATGACACTACAAGGTGTTTAGAAAGATTTATTGATTAAATGGGAATCAAATTCACAAAAAAATACATGCATAAACTAATATATTACATCAACTTATCTAATTTAGGCTTATATCGAAACACTTCCCCTTGTAGAAAGAGATGGAAAAAAAAGGCAACACAAAATGAATAATAAAAAAACAATCAAAAACAAAGTAAACAGGATAAATGTGTTATTTTTCGTGTGATTACTTTTCACTGAAAGAATCAGACATTGCTTGAATGGCATTTCCATCAAGCAAATTTGTTTTCGTTTTGCTCATTGTTCTCTGAAGCAAAAGATATTAAAAGAAAAATGACGAAATCAAATAATATACAAATATTGTTTGTGAATGGTGTTTATCCCGCAGTATTGAATGTTTACAGTTCAGTTTAACATGTTCATTTATCAGCTTCTTTTGCTCCCGATTGTTTGCAGGGAGTTGCGTTGGGACATTGTTCCTAATGAGCCAAAGACGCACCATTTCCCCTGTCTGGGGGCCCAGGGTAGGTCCCCTCCCAACCAGAAGCTGGAAATGAGCATGCCGCCTATTTTCATTTCCACTATCAATATACATCGCAGGAAGTTCAGGGCACAATTAATGCGGCGCCTTCAAGTCTGAGAACGTTTTGTTCATCATGTCTAAAGCAATCCATAGGTTAAGTCACATTTTTCCTGGATTTATCGACTTTTTCACAACATGTAGAATGAAGTATTGTTAGACAGTGACATTTTTCCATTTAAAGGTGTGATTATTTGGTTGAAGCTCCGGGGTGGAGACGAACCTGTTCCAGTATTCCAGTGGAAAGGAGCTCGCTGTCTCCTCCTAACCTGGTCAAATCAGAGTAATGATGGAGAGGAGGAGGTGGCACTGTTTGGCATTCCTCAGAGGACATGCTGTTCATTAGAGCCTTCATTAAGCACAGCTTAAGACTCCATTCTGATAGAATGACCATCAGAGACAATTACATTCAAGCAGGCATTTACTGCCATTAGTTCACCTGACTGAACACACTAGAACACCAGATCTCATTTTGTTGTATTTATCATTTTTGTACTCTCGTCTAAAAACGGTTTAATGCCTGAGATCAATATTTATATATATAAAAACATTGCAGTTTATTTAATTTTAATTTTATAAAATACTTTACTGGAAATGTGATCCAGGATAGACCAAGGGGCACTTGTAAAAAAAAAAAAAAAAAAAAAAAAAAAAAAATATATATATATATATATATATTTTTTTTTTATTTATTTTTTTTATTCATAACTCAAAACCTACTCTAAAACGGCAATATTATACAGTCACACTTATGTGTAGCTGTTTCATTAATTGACTTTTTATTATTAATTGGCTAAAATGAGACTTTACAGAGTGTGTTTTGTACTTTACACACACATATCTCTTGATGGAAATAACATCACAGCACAGAAGAACTGTTGCCAAACATATGGCATGCTCGAAACATAATAATCACTGCAATACTGATCCAGTCTCTTAAGTATTTTTCTATTTAGGTCCAAACAGTGACTTTTCTTAGTATTGGCTTTAACAGCCTGCGAGATGCATCTGTAAGTACATTAATCAGTAACTAATGATATTAGTACGCTACATCTCAAATAAACTTCAAAGTAACAATATAGTTGCTTTAATATTTGTGAAATATTACTGAATCAATATTAATACAATAATAATACTGAATAGCTTTCCTGTAGCTCAAGCAATAGTCTTGAAACGGCAAGGTCATGGGTTTGATTCCCAGGAAAAGCAAGAACTGATTCAAATGTCAATGTGAATCTTAAAATGTAATGTAAGTCACTTTTGATAAAAGCATCTGCCAAATGCATAAATGTAAATTAATCGTTTTCAGTTCATGTAAATTTTACAATTGCCCCATATAGTGCATAATAAAATATTGCATATATGAATTATGAGTTTATATTTTATTTTTTACTAAAGTAGACAATATTCGGGATTAGCACTAGTTGGTTTCCAGGTGCTTTTCACATGATCTCACATTAAGTTACATTAAGTACGGCATGTACAGTGTACAAATGCATGCGGAAATAAAAAGTGACCCAAGTGTTGTTTTTGCTCTTTTCTATACTAGATGCATAATATTGTAACTAAACATATAAGTTGAGGACACACTTTTAAAATCATTAAGATAGTTTCCACCAAATGGGAATAAAATTTTTTATCATTGTCACTTTTTTCAATCACTATCTCTATTAAATGAACTGCAAACGTTTTTGCAAACCTTTTAATATTAATACTTTACTGATAAGACATAATTAACAGTATACTCAGATACTGAAGGATAAATGCATTGTTTCATTGGTTTCAACTTATAAACACTTTTCCTGTATCATTTTCCCCCCTGCTACAACATTAACAGTCATTTCAGGACAGTGAGGATCATCTCAAACATACTCAGTTCGTTTTCTTGAACTATCGACAGTTCTGATCTGCTGCCTTTGATGATGATACACCAGATCTGCTTCACTGTATCTTGAGTCAGTGCAAGAGGTAAACAGCAGGATGCCTGCCACGATGTCAAGAAGTCCAGCAGCCCAGCCGATGAACAGCGCGTCCCCAAACTCTGAACGTGACTGCACGTGAGGTGCGTTCTCATCGAAGTACTTGATAACAACATCATGAGCAACATAAGAAATGGGGGTGAGCACCAACAATCCAGCGATACATAAAAGCACAGCAGCCGTGATCTTCAAACCTCGCTTGGTCCGTCGTCCCTCCTCACCCTTACAGCAATTGATCTGACTCATAGCAGGGATGGCGAGAAGAAGTCCGAGAAGACATGTAGCATCCGACGTGCACATCAGAACACGGGCCAGCATCCATGTGTGGTCAAGTCCAAGGATGGTGTCATAGGGACGGCACTCGGTGCTAACCATCTCGTTGAACACACAGGACTCCCAAAGCCCTTGTTCGTAGCTCTCCACAGCATTTAATTCAGTAGAAAGTGACAGCCACTGAGGCATAATGGTGGCCGCGAGGGAACAAAACCAGCCCCCCATGCCGATCAGCATCCCCAGAGTTTCCAAAGCCACAGAGCAAGGGTTTGTCATGGTTACGGTGTCCCTCTTTGGTTCCGACAGCCTTTGATTTTGGCTGGCACCTCAAGAAGCTCCTCTTGATGAGAGAAATGAGGGAGGAAGGGTGAGTATGAGAAGAACAAAAGTAGTACCTTGGATCCTGATAGTGTGCAGTTCTGCTAGCAGGTTCTTCACAGTCTGACAGTCTTCAGCAAGAAGCACTCATCATCTGATTACAGGAGGTAGAGGAGGTGTACACATGGGGAGAGAGGGCGCTCAAACTTTAGGCCCTGCCCTCTAGAATCATTTTAGAGAGAGGGAGGGAGGGAGGGAGAGAAAGCGAGAGAGAGAGAGATCTTTTTATTTGGACCCCAATCTGCCAGTAGCAGACCAAAGGCCACACGGGATGCCATTAAACTGTAGACAGGATGCCATTAAAATCCCGATTGTTGTCATTTTAAAGGAACAAACTGTTTTGATTTTACTAGCTAATTAGTTTTTGTTTATATCTTTTCATTTGATTTCCCTGCTATCGGCAAAAGCACTCGGGGTTGCCATTGGGATAAGCTAAAGGTTTACAAAGGGAGGAAAGTTTTTTCTGTTTACAGAGTTTTTAAGGAATGAATGGGCGAGAGATAAGCGCCACTAAGTGCCAGGCAGTCCATACTTTAACCCACAGGAAAATATGCCATGTGTACCTCACAAGGATCTTTGATGTATGCCGACTATAACTACTCTACGTGTTTTTTTAAACATTTATTATGTTGCTTTTTTTTTTTAATGTGTTTACACTTTCTCTTGACTATAAGTAATGCTGCACCTACATGTCTACTAACTCTCATTAAGGTATTACTAACTGTAGTGCGTAGGGTTAGGTTTAGTAGGGTTAGTTTGCAAAGTTGCTTATAGTCAGTTGAATGTCTGTTGTGGGAGCATCACAATTAAGAGTTTGCAGATATTAAGCAGACGGTCTACTAAGTGTGTATGTGTATGTCTACTGAGTATGTATGTGTGAAAAATGTATGTATGTATGTATGTATGTATGTGTGATATATGCATGATATACTGTATGTATGTATGTATGTGTGATATATGTATGTATGTATGTATGTATGTATGTATGTGTGATATATGCATGATACTGTATGTATGTATGTATGTATGTATGTATGTATGTATGTATGAAGTATGTATGTATGTGTGATATATGCATGATATACTGTATGTATGTATGTATGTATGTATGTATGTATGTATGTATGTATGTATGTATGTATGTATGTATGTATGTATGTATGTATGTATGTATGTATGTATGTATGTATGTATGTATGTATGTATGTATGTGTGATGTATGCATTATATAATGTATGTATGTATTTGTGATATATGCATGATCTACTGTATGTATGTATGTGTGATATATGTGATATATGTATGTATGTATGTGTGATATATGTGATATATGTATGTATGTATGTATGTGTGATATATGCATGATATACTGTATGTATGTATGTATGTATGTATGTATGTATGTATGTATGTATGTATGTATGTGTGATATATGTGATATATGTATGTATTTGTGATATATGCATGATATACTGTATGTATGTATGTATGTATGTATGTATGTATGAAGTATGTATGTATGTGTGATATATGCATGATATACTGTATATATGTATGTATGTATTTGTGACATATGCATGATATACTGTATGTATGTATGTATGTATGCATGTATGCATGCATGTATGTATGTATGTATGTATGTATGTATGTATGTATGTATGTATGTATGTATGTATGTATGTATGTATGTATGTATGTATGTATGTATGTATGTATGTATGTATGTATGTATGTATGTATGTGTGATGTATGCATTATATAATGTATGTATGTATGTGTGATGTATGTATTTGTGATATATGCATGATCTACTGTATGTATGTATGTGTGATATATGTGATATATGTATGTATGTATGTATGTGTGATATATGTGATATATGTATGTATGTATGTATGTGTGATATATGCATGATATACTGTATGTATGTATGTATGTGTGATATATGTATGCATGTATGTATGTATGTATGTGTGATATATGCATGATACTGTATGTATGTATGTATGTATGTATGTATGTGTGATGTATGCATTATATAATGTATGTATGTATGTGTGATGTATGCATTATATAATGTATGTATGTATGTGTGATGTATGTATGTATTTGTGATATATGCATGATCTACTGTATGTATGTATGTGTGATATATGTGATATATGTATGTATGTATGTGTGATATATGCATGATATACTGTATGTATGTATGTATGTATGTATTTGTGATATATGCATGATATACTGTATGTATGTATGTATGTATGTATGTATGTATGTATGTATGTATGTATGTATTTGTGATATATGCATGATATACTGCGTGTATGTATGTGTGATATATGTATGATTTACTGTATGTATGTATGTATGTATGTATGTATGTATGTATGTATGTATGTATGTATGTATGTATGTATGCGTGATATATGTGATATATGTATGTATGTATGTATTTGTGATATATGCATGGTATACTGTATGTATGTATGTACGTATGTGTGATATATGTGATATATGTGATATATGTATGTATGTATGTATTGTTATGGAATTTTATAAATGATATGTTTTCTTCTTCCTTCTTATATATGATTATATTTTGTTTCTTGGCATTATTGATTATTGTGTGACATTAATTGTATTTTTGTTCTGTAGAACTAGTAAGTAAAATATAATAAGTCTGAAGAAATACACTTGAGGTATACAGAGGGTGATGTGTTACTGAAAAGGAATGGAAAATTACAACTGAGTCTTTAGCCTTGACTAGAGATATAAGTGCCGAAGGGGCCCTCCCTTCTTTGTCACACTCTGCAGGGCAGCTTCGGGTGTCTGCATGACTGTGGCCTTTTCTTGCAAGAAAATAAACCTTTTTAAATTACATTTAGGATATTTGTCTCTTATTCAGAACTGATAAAAGATTTTGCCACCACAATTCTGTGCTGCGAGCAGGGTTCCTTGGTTGTGTCTTCTGGATCCGGAGCGGACGGTGACTGATCATCCTGGATCAAACAGGTTCAGCCCTACCTCGTTAGGTTGAGAGAGAGGGGCCGACCGCAGGGGTCTAGAGGACACACCACTGGAACCAGAAAAGAACGGAAGTGGCAACGGAGTTTGGTCTGGTAAGAGACAAATCAGTTTATTTCATAAATTTGTGAATTTTGGGAAAATACCGGTAGGGAAAGATCTGTGATTTCTGTTCTCTGCGGTGAGAGCTGCTGAGAGGAAGCAGACGGTGAAGTCCTAGAGAGAGTCTCGTCCTGCCCAATACAGGGGAAAAATTGGTCTCTCTGGAGACGTCCAGACTTATATATACGTGTCGAAATTGCCACAAGAGAGAGAGAACCGAAGTCATGGTGAAATCCCAAAGTAAATTGATAAATATGATACAGCTGTGTTTCGTCAAATGAGTGAATGGGATAAAATGTATGAGAAATATTGAGGAACTAATTTAGTACGATGACTTTCCTGAAGATGAACTTTAAGCATTATGAGGCTGAAAATGGTGAAATATTATGTTGAGGATAGGAGTGAAAAAAAGAACGAATGTTATGGGAAACATTTGTGTGTTGACTGTGAACCGGCGATAATATGCTGGAAAGAGAGAGCAGAGCGCAGGGAAAGAAAAACAATGCAGAAAGAATTACCAGGTGAAAAAGGGAAAACAATGGAAAAAGAAAAAGAGGTTGAGATAGAAAATGGGGATGAAGAAAGACCTAATGCACCAACACCTACTAACCTTTTTTCGGGGTTGAACCCTTTTTATCGTTTCATTATCACCATCACTACCCTGTGGTTGAGCTGCATGCACTGAAACTGAACCCAGACCTCGACTGCTCTCCACCAAGACAACCAGCTCCAGCCCAAGGAGATGAACAGGACGCAAGCTTCCTTTCGTGGAGAGTCGCAACAGCAGCAGCTGAGCGAAAGGGAGCAGTGGGAGAAATTTCAAGTGATGAATCCTACGAGCCTGAGTCGATTTTGAACTGAACCCGAGAATGGAACGAGAATTGACACCGCCAAGATGAGTGGCCAGAACTACAACAACCAACACATGAATCAAACAATGGAGGAGAAAGAGGAGAAAAATTGTCTGCGGCGCTGATCATTTTCTGTTATCTGTGAAACTCTGCAACTGACTGGCAGAAAAAGTGAGTGGTCAAACACCTGCGAAGAGGAGGAAAAGTCACTGGACTGGGGAACAAACTGAGGCCAAAGATCACACTAACAATGAAACCACAATACATACAATTGGCAGAATAGACGAATTGAGACTGTCCTAAACTGTGCGCGGCATACGCAAGAACAACAGATAAAGAAAAGACAAAGAACTGCAACTTGCTTTCATTAAAAAAAAAGCAGCCAACAGATACAACAGCAGGAAAAGGCAGAAGAAGAGGAGATGGCAGTTCTGGCTGAAGATCAGGACTTCAGAAAGTGTACCAACTGTAAACTGTGCAAAGAAGATGGACATTGGGCAGGTGACTGTCCTAACACCACACAGGTGAACTGATTCAAAGAAGACGGAGAGCAGGGAGGAGGAGGTCTGGAGCGCAGCCAGCCGCCACAGATAAGCGAAGTGCAAATTTTTAATACCACACACACACATACACTGATACTGCTCTCTGCAATGAAGAATCTCCTTGCAGTGTTTATTTCAAGTCTGATGCCAAATTGCAAATATAGAGTTTTTTTTGGTTTTGTTTTATAATTACCAAGATAGTCTCTTTTAATAGATAGAACATAAGTAAATGATGGTAGATTATTGTGGATAGAGAACTATTATACGACCATGTGACTTGCAGTGTTTACCAGGAATGTCTGATAAACTAACCTGTCCGTTTCTGATACAGGACATGATAGATTTGCTGAATGTACCTCTAAATTGTGTGACAGAAACAGGGTGCACGTTAAAGAGACTTAATGTCAGAGACTTCGAATGGGATTAATCAATTTGTTAAAGAGTAAAGGGTTTAAAAATGCCAATATAATGACTTCTGCTGAATTACACTGCACATCACATGTCGTGGTCGATAGAGACAAAATTTATGAAGATGTAGAACCAAATAGTGAGACTTTTAATTTTTAGCTATATGTTATAGAGAATGTTGGGATTTGTGCTCTCTGTAAGCTTGACAGAGCAGAAATGACCTTTTTATCTGATGACCGGATCAGTTCCACATGTATATTTGATAACTTCATGTTTTGTATGTTCCCATAGTGTCATTAACCTCTGGAATGAGTGTTTTATCATTACAGATGGTTAAAGTTAAATGACAAACTTTACAGAAGCCGATAATTCTGATTGGATCTGATGAAAAGATGATATGGAACATGGGATGAGACTGAATATCCAGCTCTGTCTGCTAGTGGTAAATATGACTAGTTTTGTCATTTATGACGTTCATTTCAGTTATTCTCTGGATTAGTTTAATTAATTGAAATTGTGAGGCTGAAGATTGCCGTCCATTATGAGGTTTAAAACCCTTGTCTAAATTTAAATACTATCAACTGTGTGATCCGAATGTTATAACGTTATAGTCTGGACGGCAGAGAAAGAGTGACACATTGGCTAAAGTCACCCTCCAAATTATCCAGAGAGCACCCTCACATCTATGAAAGGCCAGTGGGCGAACAAAGGAGAAAGTTTTATTTATTTTCATCCATTAAATGGATGCATGACATTAGATAAACCTGCCGACAGGTTGAGAACTGTGGCATTAAGATAATCTGTTGACATTATGATTTGAAGTTGTTTTTCTGACTGCCCTTGATCAAGTCTGCACACCAAGGCCTGACTTGACGGATGCACCACTAGATAACTGTGAAAATGTTTTGTTTGTAGATGGCAACAGGCCTCAATCGAGCAGGTTATGCTGTCACGACTGAATTTGAAGTGACAGCTTCGGGCCATTGACCTTGAACTACTCTGCCGACAGCAGAGCTTGTGACCTAACCAAAGTGTGCAAATTAATGGAAGACAAATTATGTGATGATTTAGATGGACTTTAGTTATTCTTTTTGGGTTGTGCATGACTTTGGGGCTATATGGAAACCCATTGACCCATTGACCCATTCTTCATGCTCCATTAGGGTCAAATTTGATAGTTTTTAAATGCGCTGCGCATACTAACACAAAATACTTTATTTCTATAGGTAAAAACAGAGCAGACGAAGAAAACAAAGCTGCTGCTACACAGACAATGGATGAGGAATTCACCATGTTAACTAAAACTAACCTTGACTCTTTCCACTCCTGCAGCCTTTTTCAACAAAAGGAAAGAGAAAGCCGTTTTGAGGAAATCCGGCTGTAATATTAAAGACAGCGTTCGGTTGATAGCAAACACTGTTTCAAGTTCTTCACGGCTGTGAAGGTCACAGAGAGAGCCACGTGGGTTAAAGCTAGCCATTGCAAGAGGCACCTGCAGAGGGAGAAGGGGAATCGGAGGAGTAGAAACCACAGATTTCAATAACAGTTTATGTTTACATCTGACACAGACTTCTGTTATCTGAACAAGAGCGAGGTCTTAGAGGAACAGCAAGATGCCGCACCGAGACCTTGGCACCCGTTCAGACATCCGGGGCTGTGCGGCCTGAGAGCCACTACGTGGATTTTGACTGTGATATCAATAACGATCTGTTATATAATTATTTATACAACATGGGCCATCAATCAAAAAGAAAAGAACCCTGACAACGCTGTGAGTATCAACATCTCTGAAACAACGAGGACACATCATTGTGGGAGGAGAGAAACATTAGTCGTCCTAGTATGATTAAGATACGTGGGAAACAACAGGAGAGGACTGGTGATAGAGGTGAAAGAGATCAAACTTATCCGGCGAAGGTCTGTACTACTGTGCAATCGACAAGGCCGGAACAGACTGGTATCAACAAATTTATCTGAAGGTAGGACCAAAAGCTCTGATTGAACCAGGAGACTTAACAAGTAAACATGACTGGCTAGTGGGCAGTAAGGAACAACAGACCGGAACTACTTCGGTAGTAAGCAATGCTGGATTAAAATGTCAAGGGAACAAAGCCTGCACACTAGCCCTTATGCAAAAAGATGAACTGAGTATAAATTTAAGCTGTTGGCTTTGTCTGCAAAGCGGTACCATTGACTGTTGAGGCTACGAATGACACTAAATGTTTCATACGACTTCAAATGTCTAGAATTCTGATTGCTGCATCTGAACTGGAGAGAGGGAAAACACAGCAACAAGCAAGATCATCTGCGAGCCTGAAAATGAAAATGAGCAGACCACTGAGAGTGACACACAGAAACAGGTGATGTTTGCATTTGTTAATCAGGACCGAGAATAAATGTAGGATGGTCTGAAGAATCAACGTGAAAAATGACAACACCATGAACTGTTCGATGACTTATGGGACAAGAACCACCAGCTTCACTTGTCCTTTCAACAAACCGAACGACACTTCAGCAGCATCAGTCTGGAGCAGCTGCCAAAGACAAGGAAGAGAAGAGATAACATTTTCATACTGGAATGCCATCGGTGCACAACGGGTATGTGCTCTCTGACCCATGGACGGCCCCCTGGGCCAACATAGGATGGTCAATTTTCCTTGGAGGAGGAACTGCTGTAGCTATGAACAAGATCAATGGTTTGGCATGGACTTTGTTAGAAATAGCAAACAGTTGTGAAAATGCTTTGGGTTTAATTAATGATGAACTAGCACAAATCAGATATGCTGCAATACTGAACAAGATTGGTGTTAGATATGTTAACTGCTGAGAAAGGAGGGGTATGTCAGATGATAAGTAGATAATGATGTTTCTACATCCTAGATTACAGTGACAACGTAACAAATGTAATTGATCACGTGAGGATGGCCGTAAAAGAGCCACCCAGAGTTGATAGCCAGTGGTTCGAATGGTCTACTAACTTGTGGGGAGGATGGGGCTATTGGATTGGTCATACAGTGCTTCCAGTGATAGTGATAGGATTGCTTTTGATAGTATGTCTACCATTTGTAATTCAATGTGTTTCAGCATTAGTGCAAAGAACTGTAACCAGCACAGTTTCGTATTAAATGATTCTAATGTCTGATTATGACAATGAAATTCCTAACAATTATCAATGACAAGATGATGATGAGACCAGTGAGGATGGTACTGACATGAATTAATCGAATTGTGGTGTTTTCTATCCTGAATATATATAATTGCTTGCTTATGCCAAGGGGACTATCCCTACAAAAACAGCCTTAGCATTTCTTCTTTCTCAAATTCAAGTGAGTGATCATTTATATGAAAATCAGAGAATAGATGTAATGAAAGGACTAAAATTCTAAATATTAAGTTATCAATGAATGATAAAAAGAGAGGAATTGTTATGGAATTTTATAAATGATATATTTTGTTTCTTGGCATTATTGATTATTGTGTGACATTAATTGTATTTTTGTTCTGTAGAACTAGTAAGTAAAATATAACAAGTCTGAAGAAATACACTTGAGGTATACAGAGGGTGATGTGTTACTGAAAAGGAATGGAAAATTACAACTGAGTCTTTAGCCTTGACTAGAGATATAAGTGTCGAAGCAGCCCTCCCTTCTTTGTCACACTCTGCAGGGCAGCTTCGGGTGTCTGTATGGCTGTGGCCTTTTCTTGCAAGAAAATAAACCTTTTTAAATTACAATTGGGATATTTGTCTCTTATTCAGAACTGATAAAATATTTTGCCACCACAGTATGTATGTTTGCATGTATGTGTGATGTATGTACGTATGTGTGATATATGCATGATATACTGTATGTATTGTAGCAGGTTCCTAAAGGGGAAAGGAGGAGAGTAGACACGAGAAGTGCGTTCAACCTGGAGGGTGAGTTTATTTACACATTAAGAGATGCACGAGAGTAAACCCGTAGACCCTTGACTGTTGTCATTCAACTGTTCCTCTGTGCTTCTCAAGTGCTCCCCAAAAGTGAGCCTTTGTGGTCTCAAGGCGTGAAGGTGAGAGTTGAGTGTACAATGCTGAAGTTCAGGCTGTGTAGAGAGTCTGTACCACAGTTCCCCTGTTAATCACTCTCTGTGGGAAAAAATAAAAAACCCCATAACCATTAGTCTCCTTTGAGAGAATCTTCTCTACCTCTTCTGTTTCAAACAGGGCATTTATCCCTGTCAAGATGATTGCCTGAACTTCATCAGCTGGGCTTCAAGATTGCTTTCCAGCTGGTGTGTGTGTGTTGCCAGGGGCAACACTTGACGAGCTGCTGGTGACTCGCCACAGTATGTATATATGTGTGATATATGTGATGTATGTATGTATGTGTTATATTTGCATGTATGTGTGATATTTGTATGTATGTACGTATGTATATGTGTGATATATGTTTGTATGTGTTATATTTGTATGTATGTGTGATATATGTGATGTATGTATGTGTGATATATGTATGGATGTGTGATATTTGTATGTATGTATGTATATACATATGTGCGATATATGCATGATATACTGTATGTATGTATGTGTGATATATGCATGTATGTATGCATGTGTGTCTGATATACTGTATGTATGATATACTGTATGTATGTATTTGTGATATATGCATGTATGTATGTATGTATGTGTGTCTGATATATGTATGCATGTATGTATGTATGTGGCTCTTATAACCTTCATGTTTTGATAAAAAATTATCATCATCTTCATCTGTGGTTGATAATAAAAGTACAGTTACATTTTGTTTAATAAAGCATTCAATTTTCTTACTGTGCATAAAAAATATTCAAGGCAATCAGAGTGTTACCTGAAGGGTGAGGCTGTCTCATTTGCTCTGGCGTCTGCGGCATGTGAAATTGTTTTGAGATAGAAGTGTTCATTGCATTTACAGAATGCCACGTATGGCAGCGGGAGGCTGAAGAACAAATCTGTGACGCGACACAGTGGCTCTCCACAAACACGTAATTGGTTCTCAACAAACACATAATTAACACACACACACACATTTCAGACTTTGTCTGAAAAAGATTTTGATTGCAGTTAATTTGGCAAAAAAAACTTTCATTGTTCATTCTGTCGTAATTTACTTACGGATTTATGCAAAAGTTTAGGCATCTTTCTGAGGCTGCATGGTAATCTGCTCAATCTAGTAAGTAAAGTAAAGATCCTAGTGATATGTCATTCAGTTTCTAGAGAAAGCTTGATAAAGCGATATTTTTCAGACCAAAATTCTTATTGTAGCAGTATTGAGTTGTATTAAATAAAATAAAATGTGACAAATTTTGGCAAAGTTTGGCCACCCTTTCAATTGTGCTGATTTGAATACCTGTAGTCACTTAATGCTGATTGATTGCAACACAAAAGTGATGTTATTGGCTCAATGAACATTAGACTGGAAACACAGGTGCAACCAATCATGAAAAAGGATATTCAAGTTAGCTAATTGCTAGTTGTGCTTCTCTTTGATTCTCTACTGGAAAGTACCAACATGGGAACCTCAAAAGAACTCCCCAATGACGTAAAAACTAGAATAATTCATCAGTATGAAATAGGAGAAGGATATAAAAAGTTATCACAAAGGTTTAAGGTCCCTGTCTCCACAGTCAGAAATATAGTTAGAAAACAGAAGGCAACAGGAACAGTCCATGTGAAGGAAAGATGTGGCAGGCCAAGAAAGATATCTGAAAGGCAAAGGCGAAGAATGGCTAGAATGGTCACAGGCAAACCACAGACCACCTCCAAAGACCTCCAAGAACATCTTGCATCTTGCACATAATTCCACAGTCCAGCGTACTTTGCACCAGGAACCGCTCAATGGAAGGGTGATGCGGAAATAGCCTTTTCTGCGTACTGACAACAAGCAGAGTTGTTTGAGGTATGCAAAGGCTCATCTGGACAAGCCCGATTCATTTTGGAATAATGTGCTGTGGGCAGATGAAACTAAGATAGAGCTATTTGGTCACAACCAGAAGCGCTTTGTATGGCGGAAAAAGAACACAGCGTTCCAGGAGAAGAACTTGCTCCCTACTGTAAAATTTGGTGGTTGGTCCATCATGCTATGGGGCTGTGTGGCAAGCACAGGTACTGGAAACCTTGTCAAAGTTGAGGGTCGAATGGATTCCATCCAGAATCAGCAGATTCTTAAGAACAATGTTCAAGAATCAGTCAAGAGGATGAAGTTATGTCAGGGTTGGTTGTTTAAGCGGGATAATGATCCAAAGCATTGCTCCGAATCTACCAATGAATTCATGCTCAGACACAGATACAATGTTCTAGAATGCTATCGCAGTCCCCAGACTTGAATATCATGGAAAATCTATGGAATGATTTGAAGCGGGCTGTCCACACTTGGAAACTATCAAACCTGACTGAACTGGAGACATTTTGCAAGGAAGAATGGCCCAAAATACCTGCAACCAGAATCCAGGGACTTCTCAGTGGCTATGAGAAGCGACTACAGGCTGTTATTTCAGCAAAAGGGGGCTCTACTAAATATTAATGCAATAATTCCATTGGGGTGCCCACATTTTTGCACCCGTCTGTTTTTTGTTATGACTCAAATTGTGTTGTTTCTGTTGATTCAATAAATGTTATTTTAGAATTGAAATGTTTCTGTTTTCACAAGGTATAAATTATATCGAAATGAAGTTTTATTATTAAAGCAGATTATAAACTGAAATAATGATAATGATTAGGGGTGCCCAAACCTTTGCATAAAACTGTACATTCATGTCATTCCAAACACATATGATTTAGGATCCAACATGACAATCCATGTGTATAATTGATTTATGAAAAAGAGTATAATAGTATCAACAGTCTTCTAAATTTCTTCTTTTGTGTCATACATGTTTGGAATAATATGAGGGTGCATCGATTATGCCAAAACTGCATAATATGTGAACCATTCCTTTAAATGCCTGTAGAAGCTGATATCAGATCAGATATTCATCATATTTTGTACATTGTTCCATAAATAGTTTGACAATAGGCTGAGTAAACATCATACTAGTGCATCAGTTTGTTATTTATCTTTTAGCTCAACATGTTCAACTGGAAACTGTGAGAGGAAACATGGAAAAGGATGAGGAGGAGTAGGAAAACAAAAGTAGATTATTTTATCCTACGGAAAATAGAGTGATAAGGAAAGGCAAGAAAGGCGTTTCCAGTGAATACACAAAGGTTTGACCTATGACAGCACTAAAGGATAGAGATTAGATGATTGAAAAGATAAATACGGGGCACTACAATAACCAAATTTAATTATATATATTTCCTGTAGCTCAAACACAAGAATGTGCTGCTTGCCACTCCAAGGTCATTGGTTCAATCCAAATAAAAAGTAAGAACTGATTAGAATGTCGATGTGTATCTTGAACGCAATGTAAGTCACTTTGGATAAAAGCGTCTGCCAAATGCATAAATGTAAATGTAAAATATTTAAAATACCCAGAAGTTTAAAATTGTGTACGCTAAGCTAATATAGTATATCATGTCACTGAATATAAGCCTCAGAATGAGAGAGAAAAAAAAGAAGAAAAAAAATGGGGAAAGTTTATATGTTCATGCGACAAACAATAACCAAATAAAACATAGAACAAACAAATACTTATAATAAAAAATTATAAATTATAAAAATATATAAAAAAAATTGTGTGGAAAAGATTGGCTAATTCAACATCTTCAGCTGTTGCTTCATGTAGAAAAAAAGCTAAAAAAAAACTGTCTTCCCTAGATGGCGCTCTTGTACAAAAAATGGAAACTAATTCAAGTATCCATGTAGCGTTGGAGTTTCAGTGAAAAGGTGTAAACGGTATTTTCTCATTCCTGGAAAATGTTCAAATATAGATTGCAACAGTTTACCACGCTATCACGAAAGGAAATATGTTTGAAATTATGAATAAGATAAAAAAATAATAATCTTAGAACACCCTTATACTGGACAAATTCCAGTGTCTAGTGCTCTAACTTTATCTAAATAAAATTAATCCAAAGAGATAAACAGTGCTTTGTTAAATAATGGGTTTATTTATTAAAAATTCTTAAAAATATAAAATCAGAAAAAAAGAAAAAAAAAATCACACCCATCACATGGGTCGGCATTAAAAAAATCTGCATCCACTTCCATCAACAACGATCCCAAAAATCATACGAGCGCCACTATTGGCTTACATTCATCTACGTATGCATTTGGAGGCGGTGCTTATGCAAATTCGCCTGCCCGAATATGGATAGTGTGGAATGAAAGATGGTAGATAGTCAAACATGGAGGACCGACACACAGAGTCATGAGAGCGCCGCAAAACTTTTTGGAAAAGGTGGATGTAGGACTCCCTGTGTCGATTTGACCCACGGTTGTTTCTTCGTCGTGAAGTTTTCAGTTTCCGAGAGTTGACGGGAGTTCAACATTTGTAATGCAGTAGAAAGTTGTGATATATTTGTTGTTGGAGTAAAGGCAGGGGGTCAGACCCCCCTACCGTCCCAGCAGCGCTATGCCGTGGGTGAGCAGCTGTAAGCGGAGAGAGAGCTCGGAGCTGCCGCTGCCCCCGGGCTGGGAGGAAGCTAGGGATTTTGATGGCAGAGTCTTTTACATTGACCACAACACTCGACAAACTTCATGGATCGACCCCAGAGACAGGTAAAAGCGACCGTGAGATGCGCTGCACACTTTATTGGCTGAAGTTTGATGATTGTTTGGTTGTAGAGGGCGGGGGCTCAGATTGAAGTGATGATTAAGAAGCGAGGGAAGTTGCACAGTTAGGAATGGAGGTGTTTTCATTCCACAGTCCATAGCTGACACAGTGTAACATGGCTGGTTGTTGAATCTTTTTCTTCTTCTTTTTTTGCTTGTCGTGCCAATTTACTGTCACATTATGTGCAAACAGTGTGCTGAGTTTATGGGTTGTCCATCTATGACTATCACCTGGGGAATTATTCCAGGAAAATATATATTCTGTCTTATTGTTTGTATGAACTCCCTGGTTTTATTACTATTTGGCTGGATTTGTGTGAAATAGAATCAGGTAAGATAAAGCAACCTTGTTGATGATGTTGTCCCTACATTTAATTTTTTTTTTAATAGTATTATACAAGTCCCTAGTGTAATGCTTGACAGTCAATGCCAGTTATGTGGTGATTTAATTAACAGAAGAATTCAGAGATTACAGCAAAATCAAGATTAAAGAAGTTCTAGAACTATCAATGTTATATACTAAAATGTATTTGATGTTGATCTAAATATGATGTAAAATATAGTATATATGTTTACTGAATCATCTGATTATAACCAGCTGAGTGATGACTTTTGAATAAGCATCCTAAAATCTTTCCTTTGTCACAATAATAAATAAATACTTTTAAAGACTATTTACAATAAATGTGATTCAGAATAGAATATAAACTGTTAATGACAAAAATGATCTTAAGTGTGATATAGATTTGATTATACTTTAATCAACCGTTATCAATGTTGACAATTGAGCTATTCTTGATTGTCAGTCAAATATAAAAGATACACATAAGCCCCTTGTCACCCGCATTGTTTCATCTTGGCTAAATCTATATAGCATGTGACATGGATCTATAGGACCTGGAAAGAATGCTCTTTTTTTATCTTTAGTCTTTGAAAAATCATTATAGAATGTGCAGTGGTCTCTTTGCTGTAAGTCTGATCATTTCTGAATTGGGAATTTCAATAGAGAATAGCTTGCACCATTAGTATTACTAAGAAGCAGTATTCCTAAGAAATGTTTGAAATGCAAATCACATTTACTATGGGATACCATTGGGGCCCATCAACTGTTTGGTTACCAACATTGTTTTGGGAGAGCAATCCCTTTAATGAAGTACAGTAATTTCTTGGAACTTTTAAGGACAAGCAAGGCCATAGAACATTAGAGTAGAATAGAATTCACAATGAAAACCGAAAGCCTGATCCATATTTTTTATCCAAGTTCCAGCTTTATTTTTATTTTCCAGCATTTATGGATGTTCATTGTAGTTATTTACCTTTTTTTAAAGTTTGTCTGAGGTACTGTTTCCGAGCGCTAATCACATACTCGATTTTATTACTGTTGTAAGCATATATTTTTTTCCCTTTTATTTTTTTTAATGGTCACATAATGTAAACCGTGTTCAAATGAAAGAGAGAATTGAACTGTAGTTCCAAGAGTTCCATGTGCAAATATGTATGGAATGCTAGTTGGGCCGCTGGGAAAGCAGTGTGGATGTGCTTTGTGAGGTCTGTATTTTCACCAGCAGAGAAACCAGCCTTTCAGCCCGAGTCATTTAAACACAAGTTCACTAGAAGCCTTGTGCAAATTAAATAGAGGGGATTTGCTGCCTTGAGGGTAGTTAACATGGTTTCATCTTAATTTGTGTCAAAACAATGAGCAAGCAGAGCACCACCTCAAAGGCAGTACTGTCATTGGATGGTGACATTGTGCTGAGAACAGATCATTTGGATTTCATCACTAATGTTTCTGTAATTTTATAACAATACATACTTTTTGCTGTATTTTGAGCCAAAATGTAAAAACTCAAACATGATTTTAGCCTCTAAATGAGTGACTCAACCTTTGTTATTGTCATTAACATCACACCGCTGTCATAGTCAGGGACACTAATTGAAAGGTGGGATGTTGCACTCACTTTCACTTTTGCATTCATTGCTCTTGTTACATTGTGTATATTTTGTTTTCACTCAATAGCATCTATAATTTCCTTCTTCCACTTTCCATCTCCTTTTCAAGAGAAGTAATGGAGTAGCTTGAAATGAATCAAGATAAGAAAAACCTGATCTGCTTGAAGGCTCCCCTCGACAAAGTCATGTGACTTTGTAATATGAGGCTGATTTGAGTCTGAGAAATCTCATATTTTCTTGTCAGGAGAGTGGTAAGAAGTTGTCCAGCAGATGGTGAGGTGGACATGTGAGGACAACGCATTGAACTGGGGCGCTCATGTGGGTGACATGAGTTTAAGTTGGTCTCATGACATTCTCTCCCTTTTCCTCTCTCTTTTCTTCTCAGTGTTTTCTGTCATTGAGTCAGTATGAATGGCAAAATAGTTGAAAATAATACAAGAAAAGCATCCATAATCCAACACTTGGGAATCAAGGATCAGAATTACTAATGTAATACCAATATAATGCCTCTGATTATGCCATATTTGTCCTGTCTGCACATAAATTTGTAGGTTTACAACTCTGTTTAAACTTGAAATTACATTACAATCTAATTACAGTATTGTATTTTGTGGACTTTATTTAATCTCTCATAACAGGTGTTGATCATATTTAGTATTGTTTCATAATGCAGATTTGGCATTGATTTCGAGTTGACATGCAAATTCATGAGATTTCTAGAAAGTTAATTAACACCTAGTTTATTTTTTTGGGATAATTTATATATAGAGAAAAAATATTCAGAGAGAGAAACTGAGTTTGGTGTTACTTAACAGATATAGTTATCTATTCCTCAGACTCTTAAAGGGATAGTTCATACAAAAACATACATTTTGTCATCATTAATTACATACCCTTAAGTTGGTTCCAGACCTGTATGAGTTTCTTTCTTCTGTTGAACACAAAATTAGTTATTTTCAAGAATGTTGGTAACTAAACAGTTGATGGGCCTTATTGATGTCCATTGTATGGAAAAATTCAGAATTGTCTTTTTTGGGTGAACTATCCCTTTAATGAAGTACAGTCATTTCTTGGAACTTTAAGGGATAAACAAGGGAGCATTAGAGTATACAGCAATCCCTCGCCACTTTACGGTTCAAGTTTCGCGGCCTCAGTGCATCACATTTAAAAATAATAATATTTAGTGAAAAAAAAAATTAAAAAAAATAAATACCGCCATATCGGCAGCCATATTGCGGAAAGCAGTGTTGTTTTATCATGATGCGCGAGAGAAACAGTTTCCCAGGATGCCAGACAAACAGAGAAACTCTCTGAGGCTTTGTACACACCCACGAGATCGACGAATGAGAGCATGAGTGGATGTATCCCGTGAGCTGATTGGCTGATCCTACTTTGCGGATTTTCAACTATCGTGGGGGGTTCCAGGTCCACGTTAACTGCGATAAACAAGGGATCACTGTAATAGAATTTACTATGATAAATGATGGATCAGACTTTCAGCTTTGAAGTTCCAGCTTTATTGTCCTTGATTTTGCTTTGTGCTTGTTTATGGAGGTTTACTGTAGTTCTTTACCATTCTTTACCAGTTAGTGCTTCAGAGCGATAGTTACTGGTGCACCCCATCTCAAAAAGTCATGTCACAGTTGTGTTCATACATAATATTCTTTTAATTTATATTCTTTAAAAAAAAGAAGAACGTTCAGAGGAAGTAAAGTTGATCATGGGCATGATGTTTTACACCACCATGTTTGAGCATCAAGCTTGCACCAATGAACATGAGTTTTCAGGTTTCAGGCCCAGTGACGGCTTGTAGTGAAAATTGGAATCAATGTGTGAATTCACTGCACAGTCACCTGGGAAACCACTGGAGCTCCTCTGTGAAACGGGGCCATCTTCCCTCAAATGCCCCTCACTCCCTAAGTGCATGATACCATTTAGTTCTCTTTTATATGGACACATTTTCACCTTCATTGAAATCCAAAAAGCACAGCATGCTGAATACCCTAACCCGTTTTTGCATGTTAGCTCTTGTTTTGTGGCGTTTCCTGATAAGTGACCTTCAGGATGTATCTGTAAAGTTTTTAATCATTCTTAATTAGGTGTGACTTCCATCTAAATAGGGTGAAAATTATTCTTTGGTATTTTTTCTGTCATGGCTTGAAGGCTGCAAACCTCACAGTGTTGGAGGTGCAAAAAATAATTCATCTCTAAAATTTTGTGAGACTGTTAATATCTTTAAACTCAATAAGATAAGAGGTCTTTTTATAAAATATTTTCAGTATTGTCTTAAGTGCTGTAGTTTACAAGAGGGGCTTTGTGGCAGGAAGGGCGCTTCACCTCGGCGAGACAATAGTCGGGTAAACAGCAAATATTGCCTGCGTCCGCTTGCTATAAAGACTGTCCATTGCATGGTTTCCTAAGGTGACTCCCTAAGAGTCCGCTTTCCTTCATCCACTTGCTCCAGTGTAGTTTCTGTGGGGAGGCTCTTGTGACTGTGGAATGAGTGCAATGTCAGGCATGCTTACACTAATGCCTGAGGGACTCTGCCCGTGATCGACCCTAGACAAAGCTGCCCAATGGAGGCAGCAGTTCCCACGTGTCTTCTCTCCCTCCATCCCCAGGCCCCAGCGGCTCTCCTTTTATTCTTTACAGGCTCTGTTATGCAATGGCCGCAGCCAGGCCTGCCGCTTGGCAAAGGGAAGCCTTTATACGTGGTCACAAAGCACACCAAATTCAATTATTCTGGAAAGTGGAAGCCGTGTTGCCAGCTCCAAAAGGTTATTCACATGAGCGCAAACCCCTCAGTGCTATTTTGCTTCCCTTAGTGTTTTCATTATGTCAGTTAATGGAGGGCAAGTTATTTGTTAAAAGGGGGTTGGTGAACATGACTTTTGTTTAAGGCGGGGTGTGTTTGTTTGGAAGGTATCTTTACTGAATTGAAAACCGTTTGTTCAAGCATCCAAAATACTTGTGACCATACCAGACCACCCCCATTAAGCTAGATAGTTAAGAATAGTAGATTTGACGATAACAATAATTATTGAGGAATAGTTGAAGTTCAAATGTTAGCGTCCTCTCAGCCTCGATGGCAAACACTCCTGTTCCTTCTCTACTAATGCAGCATCTAGTCAACAATGAATTACTTTAGAATGATTTACATTTTACATCTATTCATTTAGCAGACGCTTTTATCCAAAGCGACTTACATTTTGAGTAATACAGAAAGCTTCAAGTTTCAAACATTACACATACGAGTAGTACAAGCCTGAAGAAAGAGGAAGTTTTTTTTTTTTAAGTTGAGGTGGTGTCATGTTAGGTGTTCACGAAAAATGTGAGTTTTTAGCAGTCTTTTGAATATTGCATTCATACATGCATATTCTGCATTCTGGATGAAGGCAGGGAGTTTGTTCCACCAGTTAGGAATGGTGAACGAAAATGTTCTTGAGAGTGAAATGTTTCTTTTTTTGCATTCATGTGAAGGTAACACAAGTCGTCGCTCGTTGATGGATCGGATGTTTCTGGTAGGTGTGTAGATTTGAAGTAGTGTGTAGAAGTATAAAGGTGCTGAGCCTGTGTTAATTCTGTAAGCAAGTGTCAGTGCTTTGGCTCCCAATTGCAGCTTGCATCAAATTCAGTGCAGAGAGATGAATAGTGGAGTGATGTTGGCCCTTTTGAGTTCGTTGAAGACCAGAAGAGCTGTGGCATTCTGGATCATTTGCAGGGGTTTGATTACACTAGTCCAGCCAGAAGGGTGTTGCAATAATCCAGTCTGGAAATGACCATGGCCTGTACCAGAAGTTGTGTTGCTTGTTCCGTTAGGAACAGCCTGATACTCTTGATGTTGTGAAGTGCAAAACCTAGCCATCTTTGCGATGTGATCTTTGAAGGTCAGCTGGTCCTCAAAGATCACTCCAAGATTTCTGGCAGACCTTGATTGGGTAGTAGTCGAGGAGCTGATATGGACGGTGAAGTCGTGTTGTAGAGTCGGATTGGCAGGAAAGAGGAGAATTTCCGTCTTTGCCAAGTTGAGCTGCAGATGATACTCTTTCATCCATGCCGAGATGTCTGCTAGGCAGCTTGTGATTCGTGCAGCCACCGTGGGATCATCTGGTTGAAATGGAAGGTAGTGTATCATCAGCGTAGCAGTGATAGGAGAGTCCGTGTGCCCGTATGATGGGCCCCAGTGATGTGGTATACATGGAGAAGAGAAGTGGTCCAAGAACTAAGCCCTGTGGAACACCGGTGATTAGTTGACATTCTTTTGAGTCCTCCCCACACCATGCAATCCTGAAGGACCTGTAAAAGTAATGATATGAAAACATATACGGTGGTATACTTTATAGATGCTGTTTCGTTGTCTATGTTTAAAATCTGTATCTAAACTGTATCACTCTGTGCAGCTTACAGTCTCGCAAGTCAAAACGAACTCCACAGTCACTTCAAATTCCATGTCAGTGATTTTTGCCTCTAGATGGACCCTTCTAAGTCACTCCACCAATGGACGGAACCTAGAAAAACGATCTGTGTGGATTTTTCACCATTACTGATTGTTCCAGCAATCGGATATTGATTCTGATTAATCGGCAAAACCAATCAATTGGCCTCTACTCTTTATAGTTGATAATTTCATATTTTTCAATTTAAATCTGTGCAGTCTTAATGCAAACTAGCACGTTATAAATGCAGTCAGTTTCAGAATTTATTATTCTACACTAATCTAAATGATTATTAGGAACACGTTTAATTTCTCATGAATGCAATTATCTAATCAACCAATCACATGGCAGTTGCTTCAGTGCATTTAGGGGTGTGGTCCTGGTCAAGACGATCTCCTGAACTCCAAACTGAATGTCAGAATGGGAAAGAAAGGTGATTTAAGCAATTTTGTGCGTGGCATGGTTATTGGTGCCAGACTGGCCGGTCTGAATATTTCACAATCTGCTCAGTTACTGGTATTTTCACGCATAACCATTTCTAGGGTTTACAAAGAATGGTGTGAAAAGGGAAAAACATCCAGTATGCGCAGTCCTGTGGGTGAAAATGCCTTGTTGATGCCAGAGGTCACAGGAGAATGGGAAAGCCGACTGATTCAAGCTGATAGAAGAGCAACTTTGACTGAAATAACCACTCGTTAAAACTGAGGTATGCAGCAAAGCATTTGTGAAGCCACAACACGCACAACCTTGAGGCGGATGGGCTACAACAGCAGAAGACCCCACCGGGTACCACTCATCTCCACTACAAATAGGAAAAAGAGGCTAAAATTTGCACAAGCTCACCAAAATTGGACCGTTGAAGACTGGAAAAATGTTGCCTGGTCTGATGAGTCTCGATTTCTGTTGAGACATTCAGATGGTAGAGTCAGAATTTGGCATAAACAGAATGAGAATATGGATCCATCATGCCTTGTTACCACTATGCAGGCTGGTGTTGGTGGTGTAATGGTGTGGGGGATGTTTTCTTGGCACACTTTAGGCCCCTCAGTGCCAATTGGGCATCGTTTAAATGCCACGGCCTACCTTTGCATTGTTTCTGAGCATGTCCATCCCTTTATGACCACCATGTACCCATCCTCTGATGGCTACTTCCAGCAGGATAATGCACCATGTCACAAAGCTTGAATCATTTCAAATTGGTTTCTTGAACATGACAATGAATTCACTGCACTAAAATGGTCCCCACAGTCACCAGATCTCAACCCAATAGAGCATCTTGGGATGTGGTGGAACGGGAGCTTCGTGCCCTGGATGTGCATCCCACAAATCTCCATCAACTGCAAGATGCTATCCTACCAATATGGGCCAACATTTCTAAAGATTGCTTTCAGCACCTTGTTGAATCAATGCCACGTAGAATTTGTGGCAGTTCTGAAGGCAAAAGGGGGTCAAACACAGTATTAGTATGGCGTTCCTAACAATCCTGTAGGTAAGTGTATGTATTAATAAATAATATAAAAATATTACATAAAATTAAAGCACCATTTTTGTTAATCACAAAAATGGTGCTTTCATTTTATGTAATATTTTAGATGTTAGAGAAGCTATTTATTTTACATTTACTACCATTCAAAAGTTTGGGTTCGGTAGGATGTTTTAGCATTTTAAAGTTTTAAAGATCAGTAAAGTATTTTAATGAAATAAAAGGTAATTGAAGTCTCCTGGATTGTTGGCAGGGGATCATGACCCAAAGGATGGCAACATGAGATTTAGAGTAATATACATCAAATTGGATTCCTACCTTAATTTATTATATAAATCTAGTAAAAGTAGATGCCATATTTACATATGATGTTGTCTCTTTTTCCAGCAAACAGAAAACGCCAAACACACTAGGTTGTTAAAAGTGAAATATTTTTCCATTGCTTTTACTCATTCAGGGTTGAGGTTTGAGTGATTGTATCATCTGATTCCTGTTGTCACATTGCTCACTCATGTGTCAGCAGTGTAGCTTTTGGTCAAGGCTGCATGTCTTGTTGTTTATAGCATATTTTTAGGTTTTTCAGGTTTTTCTGTTTTTAGTGTCAGATCCATTTCAGAAAAGTTGTAACACTTTGCATCTTATGGTGCATCCTCAAACCTGAAAAGCTGTGAATTTTATTTTCAGAACAGTCCAGAAATTAAGAGATGTGTGAAAACAACATGAAATCAACGATATTTCAGCTGGTAAGCATGTCTTCCTGAAGATGAATTTTCCTATTAAAAGCTTTAAATCTAAAACTGTTAGATCCAGACCTCAGCGTCATTTTGATTTTTAAGCATGGCAGGTGCTCTCGGTCACACACAGGTTATGCCGATCATGTCTGGAATGCTAGCTTAGCAGGATGTACCAAACTCGTCAGGGCCGTTTACTGAGGAATTTTACTGCATATCTGTCTGAAGTTCATCTAGTGCCAAAAAAAATCTAATTCATCACACTTTACCACAAACTAATATCACAAACACATTCACTGTCAAGGACCATTTTGAGGAATTATTCAACAAGCTTTAATTTACCATTACTCTAATTTGCTGTACAGTACATCGTGTTGGAGCAATATCAGATGTTTCGGATCATTTTATGAGTTATTGCAACGGGGGTGGGGGGAGGTTAATTAAGGGTGAAGATTTAAGTGAATGTGTCTCTGAAGAGAACACTGTCAGAAAAGGTTTTTCCCCCCTCTTACCCCCATATAATAGGTATTAAAGTAGTGTTTATAAGCACAGCACCGCTTTGTTTACAGCGTTAACCAAGGAAAAGTTATATCACTACTTTTACTGAAGTACCATCTAAAGGCAGAGACAGAATTTATATTTTCATTCTGTCCATCTGCTGATTTTGTTATGGGCAGACTGTATGTAGCATAACATAAATGGTGATAGAGTATACCCTTTGGAAGTAGAATACCTGCTAAGGTTGCATGTAGCGGTGGGCAATTATGGCGCAAATCTTTCTCAAAGCTCAAGTCAAACCATTCAGTTTTTTCTTTAAATCTTAAAATTGTGCAATCCAAATTGTGGTTAAAATGCTGTGGTTGCCTATAATTTTAAATGGTTTAGCTTGTAATAGAGCAAATAAACAACCAAAACTTGCTTAAACTTGCTTAAAGAAACATATATCAGCAATCAGTATTAGAATTGGCCTCTTTGATTGTGGAAAAATTGCAAATAGGAATTAGCTGTGCAGTCTAATCTAATTCTAATCTAGTTAATAAGCCTATCTAGTCTAGTTGGGTGAGCCTAACATAACTTCTGAAGAACACATCCAGTAGACCAAGCTGTCTTTGAAGTTTATAAATCCAGGAGAGTATAGAGTAATAAAGGAATGGTGTACAGTAGAACCCCGACTTAGGAAATTAATCCGTTCCGAGGTTGGCTTCGTAAGTCGATCTTTTCGTATGTCGGTCAGGCTTTAAAAAGTTAATTGCCTAATCCGTTCCAAGCCTTACAAAAACACCACATTTAGCATGGGATGAAGTGCATCACAGCTCCATACTTCTAAATTGTCTCCCTTTTCAACGCAATGTAAAGCATCCTCTTCTTCCTTTTCACTTCAACAACAATCTTCACATCCATGGTGAGTGATTAGAAAAAGGTTTATGTTAACTTGGCACAATGCTGACCAATAGGAGAGCAGGATTGTAAAAAGTGTTCCCCTTCTTACATGGACTATTCCAGCCATCCCTGTCATTCAGTGCGAAAGGACTATTCCAAAACTTTCCATCTGAGAGAGCTGACGGATGATTAAGGTAAAAGAGATCAGCTGAAGATTGTATATATAGTTTGAGTGAAATACAGGAAATTAGTGCCAATCGTTGAGGTTTTATCGATCATGCGTAACCACACATCTGTGCACCTTTAATAAACACCAGTTTTGGATTATTCCCTGAGTGAGACATCATTGTTCTGACCGGACAAACTGTAGCCTTCATTCAACCCGAACCAAAATCAGCGCGAATTTCAAAACGAAACTCGGAAATGTTTTTTCGCATCTCGATCATTTTGTCGTTACTCGGGCGAAAAAAAAAAACAACCCAAATCTTTTATCGTATGTTGAATTTTTCGTACGTAGAGCGTTTCGTAAGTCGGGGTTCTACTGTACTTTTTTTCTTTCTCTACATTTCAGGAAATTATTCACAAAATTATTTTTTAACTTAATTATGCAGAATGTGTGTATATACATTTTGTCTTATTTTATTTTGTGACTTTCTCAAACTTTACATTTTACTCAGCTATTTCTCTTTGTACATTCTTCCCTGTCTATCATTGTCTCACTGTGAACGTGATAGCAGCGATGGCTGTATCTAAATGTGTCAGAATGGAAGTTCTTCTACTTATAGTAGACCTATTTCTATAAGATGCTGTATATAATGATAGGAGGAGACGTCTGTCCTGTGCTGTCTTATGCGCCCAGCTGCCTGGACATAAATGAACAACATAATTGAAATTCCTCCCAAAGTTTTGACAGTCTTTTAAACTGAGAATGCAATTTTTAGATTGACACTTGTGGATCCCAGCTTATACATAGCACAAACGCTTATGCTGTTATGGTATCAGAATTAGCTTGGACATAAGTATCTTCTTAGAATTTGTGGACTGCCAATGTCGGTCTATGTTGTTATATTATTTACTTTTTATCTTTAATCGATTTCCTCATGTTATTTTTTGTCTTTAAAAATAAAATCTAATTACCCTGGTGATAGTGATAGAGTATACCCTTTGGAAGTAGAATACCTGCTAAGGTTGCATGTAGCGGTGGGTGATATGGCTTAAATCTTTAGCTCAAATTTTTTCACGATAACTATGTATAACAACATAGTTGTTTTTGGTTTAAACAAGGTTTTTATATCTTCAATTTTTGATACAATTCAAATTTTCAACACAATACAAAAAAATAAGATAATAATAATACAGTGTTCACTTATCTCGAGTCACGGTTAACTCGCCAATACAATTATGTCGACGTTTTTGTGGAACCGCCAAACTCTTTGTCTTAGTATTTTCGATTCTTCAATGTCGATTCCTTAATGTCGCAGATCACTAATATCTCGAGCAAATATCTCGGACAAAGTCGTCACTTCACATGGTTATCTCGTGAGTCATGAGCGCACCTAGTTCACTGCGCATGCGCTGAGTTTGCATTGCACGTGGCTCGCGGTCCATGTGGTCGCTCAGTCAGTGATGCTAGTCACAGCGCCACTCAGGACTCTGAAGTGAAAGCACATTCACGTTCTTACGAGAGCTGCCGTGGGTCCACCCCCATCCCAAAACCTCATTCTGTGTGCACATAAAGCCCGCCTTCTCTGATTTGATTGATTTTCTCAAATATTTTGACATTGGTCAGTAACGAGCGGTAACGACCAATGAGTATAAGGCTTAGATGAACAAACACACAAGCACATCCTGCTTCTGTTCTGAAGCGCTCTGCTCAGCGCCGCTGAGAGAACCCGGTTATTAAAAGACGGAACAAAGCCGAATGTGTTGAGAGAGCACATTAGAAAATGCAAAAAAGTATGCAATCTAGTACAGCGTGATGACTTCACGAATATGTTATGACTTTACGCTGTGAGCGAAATTGTTTTTGCAATGCTGGAGAATATAATTAAAGGTTTGTATTTGTACTGGTAAATCTCTGCTGTTATTTGGTGCACATATGCCTTTTGTTGTTAGCAAACATATACAGTGTATGTACATTTTTATAGCATGCCGATCGCTTCATCTAATAAATAGATATATTGGGTGTAGGTTCTCGCTAAACTGTTATCTCAACACTTTTTTGCAATCGCGCAGATAGAGATGACAGTCCACAATCTCTACCAGTTGACACTTTCTATAGGTTAATCGTGTCTATCAGTATACTGCCCACCCCAGTTGCATGAAACATCATTTAATAGTGTCTAAGCAATTCTATTTCTCTTAAAAACCTTAGGTTTGTAGAGTGGTGTCATGTTTTTTAACAATAGAATACTATAGTGGTAAGCACGCCATTAAACAATTAAACGTTAAACCGCAAAGGAGAGGCCGCGCTGTGCCATGGCGACAAGTTGTCTAAACGAAGGCTGCGAATTAATTAAGCCAATAAAAGGTCCTCATAAAGTTATACAGAGCTGATCAGCCCACATGAAAGCTGACATCTGTAACGGCAGCTTGCAAATGAAAATGCTGCTTAAAACATATGGTTGCCAAAACAAAAGTTCTGCCACTGGATTTTGTGGAAACGAGAGAAGTGTTTGGAGCTCCAGAGGCATTAAAACTCTACCACCAGGCTACTATAATTAAGTTTATTTGGGTATATTATTTTTAGAGAAACACATTCTTGACGAGGAATGCAGAGCCTGTTGTTTTGGGAGCATCTTAATTTGCAGGCGGAATGCTGGACTGGCTCTTTGTTGAACGGCTCAAGCTGAAGAAGCGACAGGGTGGATGTCCAGACGAGGCCTGGACCAATGGCCCAGACTCCAGTTACACATGCCTTTCCCACCAGGGAAAAGTGTGTCGTTCTGGATTGAAATATCTACTGGGAAACAACAGGGAGAGTAGATGATTATAGAATTCGCATGCGTCTTGTACTAAATTGCTATTGATTTGTAATTTTGGCCTACACACCCAGAGTGCGTCTTTGACATTCCTTGTTGGAGGATTCCAGAGTAAAACGTCTCCCTCAAGAGAAGACAATCAAAAAAATTATACCCCGTCAAGTCATTTTAATTTTAAAGGCATTCAGAATATGGCAGAGGACATGTTTACTTTTAAAGCCAAATGATTTCCTCTTATAGATTGATGAAGTAACTAACTGGGCTTTTAAAATAGGATTTTAGGAGGTAGAATTGTCATAGTACTCCAAACTGTACTACATAAATGGCCTTGACATTCATTCACTGTTTGGTTAAAAAGTTGGGACACATTGCGTTTCTCAGAGTGTATTTGAGAAATTCCCAAGTCTTAAAATAACCCATGGCCCCGTAACTCTTTTTCTTTCTGCCGATGACGGGTTTTGGGATTCAGCCCGCTAAACACTCCGAGACCTCTCCTTCTGGCAGAGCTGCTTTCCTCTCTGGAAGAAAAGGCGTGGTATGGGAAGATTAGCTCTCTCAGAGCACAGAGGGTCTCTCAGGAACTGAAACAAAACACTCGCTTGAGAAACTTGCAAGTAACTTCAATGCTGAATAAAGTCTGAGGGCAGAAACGTTTTCTGCCAATGTATGAAACATTTAGCAAACTGCTGCTTAGCCTTTCCTTTTGTTGGCGGCTCGACTAGAACTCAAAAACATATCCGCATTCAACGTTGGTGCCGAAAAATGTTAAAATGACGTGCAATGGAGTAAGCAGTGGTCATTCATTATTGGTTCATTCAGTGATTCATTATGAAAAATGTATGTGTATGCAGATTTCAGAGCTTAGCTTTTGGGATCTGATATTCTTTTGTTTTTGAAAGCACTGCAGAAAGAGGAAACTAACCCAAGGTTCCTGGTGAGAATGCAGGGTGGTCCTATTTCCTGTCAGAGGTCCGTGTCTCACGTTATGTCCAGTGTTACAGTTTGTGTGAGAATCTCAACTACATGGCGCATGTTTTTCTTCTGTCCTTGGGAGAGTTCGATAAACCTAGCAGGAGATGTTGTAAAGCTGTAGTTCATGTTAGGAAATGGACATCATGCTTGTGTATGTAGTGTTTCCTGCTGTGTTGTGTTGTGGGAAGTGAGTTGCCTAAGGTTGTGAGTCTTAATGTTTAGAGGCCTTTAAGGCTAGCCCATTAAAGCTAATGCTCTGAATTGTTTACAATCCTTGAATGTGAATGAGTATATATACTCAACATAGAACAACAATATACAGAGAAAGAGTACACATTGTTCATTTACAAATACTACCTACATCGCAGCAATACAAAGCTGGTTAAAAGTTGGTGAACGTGCCCTTAAAGTCCCCCTGTAGTCAATAATTGTATCCCTTAAAGCTCCTTTTTGACCATCAAAATTACATATTAAAAAAAAAACATGCCTCATTGACTAACTCTACACCCTTGCTTCATTTAGTTGCTTACAACACTCATTTATTGAAAAGATAGCTAAAGGATTAGTCAAGCAATAAAAGAACAACAACATTAGATTAAATGGAAAAAAAGAATCAGAAGATTAGTCGACTAATAGAAAAGATACACGACTAAAAAAATAATCGATAGCTCTAGTTTTATGTATTGCTCTCTACGATGTTGGACACATAATAGTAATTAATATGGTTATTCTTTTTCTTGACTGTTATCAAACAGCTGATAATGTGTTGCTAATATTACACAATCCATCTCAGAGTCCGACAGTTGCTTTCTAACAATCAGTACCCTTAGAAATACTTTGAACAACTTGGATAGTCAGTGGAGAAAGGCATTGTAATATATGCATCATATATATTTCACCACATTTCTTGCATAATTCGCTCCCTATGGTTTTTATGTCTACAGAAAAATATTTAAATAGTCTTCTGTTGAGACTCCCCTGCTTCACGGCATAGTAATGATATGCTAAAGCTTGTCGTACGTTGACGTTAATGGAGACAAGGTAGTTTGTTATGTAAGAAACACCAGCAATATTCAAACTTCATTTTTGAGTTTTTTTCACTGCAGTTTTAAGGAGAAAATGCTTAGCAATGGTGTAGGCTTATGAATTTGCACATAGTTTGTCCTAAAGCATATTTAAAACACCACTTTGATATAAATTTGAGAGGTGTTTAAACTAATTTGTCCAGGCAAACTCTGAATTTTTACGTTGTTGTTCATTTCCTTCACTCATTTCTTACAAACTGTGATACGTGTAGTATGGTATGATGTTAAAAGGCTTTTCCCATTCAAGTTCATGTTCAGAGATGACAATAAACAAGCCGTTTGTTTGTTGACCTCTAAGGCCAAGTGCACACTACATGACTCAAGCTTGTCTCCTTTGATGTTTTGAGTCTCATCGCAGTGCTGCACAAGAAGTACTACGCTCGTCCTCCTTTATACCTGACATTAACATGCATTTGGTTGTGTCTGGATAGTATCTGAGACTTTTTAGTCATTTACGCATTGCATGAGAGGGTAAATTACATTTTTCCACAAAAACATTTACATTGTCAGATCATTCAAAAGGCTTTCTGCCATTTCTTCCATTTCCTTTTTTACAAATCCATCAGTAGGATTGGCATTAAAAATAGATTGACTTACTATTGCTTCACTTCTAATGCTCATTAACATCCTTAAAGTCTGAGGAGGGAAGTGTAATCCATTAAAAGTTTGACCAAATACTTCCTGGTTTTCGATAAGCCAGTTTGGGCATTCCTGATGAACTGTTAGCTGTCATTCTGTGTTATCTGTACATAGACATCAGTGTTTGACTTTTAAATGTTGTATTTATATTTTAATGGTAGCACACTTACCTAATTTGCCAGTTTTATTGATTGCAGTAAAGGCTTTAAGTTAATGTGAATGTTGGAATACGTCAAGTTTGCAAGTCTGGAATGCGTGAGGCGCCTGTGGTTACACTGATGCTACCTCAGTACATTGAAAATACTGACATTTTTGCTGACATTTTCACCTGAAGTTTTCCAGCTGGCTTATATTATTGCAGAAGTTCTTAAGAACGTTCAATGTATATGATCAATTAATTTCAGTTTTCTGTTATATGGTAGGAGGTGCCATTACACATCTTTTGAAATGGTACAGAATCTCCAGATTCACGGGCAAATAAGAAGCAGATAGAAGTGATAGAAGCATTGCATACGCATATGTTGGCTAACGTGATCATAAAACATTTAATGGCATATAAATCAAAACTGCCTAATGCTACCGAATGAAATGTCGACCCAGGAAGAGCTATAGTACGGTACTGTGAAAACTTTAGAGCTGTTGATGGATGTGATCTACTCTTTCTATGTTCTGATTACCATTATAAATCTGACCTTGGACATAGTCTTAGAGAAAACAGTTATTTTCTCAGGTTTTATTTCGTTTTTTCTTTTTTTAAAGAAACTTCCCTTTTGAGTGTTGATAAACTAGGAGTGCATGAATTATTATTTTTTTGTTTAAAACCAGAGGCTCTATTCTTTTGATATATTGTATTTTCAAAGAACAAAATATGCTGGGGTTCATGAAAGTTTTATGAAAATTATCAAAAAAGTTGGCGCTGGCTCGACAATTTAATTAATTTAATTGAGTTCATGGTCTAATCTTGATTTGATCTCCTTAAAATGCATGGTGTAAAGATCTGTAGACTTGGGGTTTAGAGTTTTTTTTTTTTTTTTTTTTGTGCAATGTTTTTCCATTGTCAATGTTTCTCCTGATTTGAGTTGCTAGTGCTGTAAAAAACAAAACAAAAAAACATCCTAATTGAACTTAAAAATCATGTCAATGGTCATTCTTAACAAACACGGATATATCTTAATGAACAGTTTTCAATGCATTTCAGGTCCTCTCAAATGATACTTTATAACCCCGCTATCAAACCCATCCATCTCTTTCAAAGCACTGAGATAATAGCACTGCTTTCTGGGCTTTATTCCAGGATTGACGTAGTTACAGTTGTTGATTGGAGAATAAAGAGATTTTTGTAATTTGATGATATTATTGCCACAGTGCAAGTGTTTCTTCTTGTATCTTAGCTATATATTTGTATTGGCTTGTGTTGAAACCATTATAATCAAACAGCCCTTTGTCTGTGTGTTATTTTAAGACATTGTCGTATGTGTGTCAGATCCTGTAACGTCTTTTTTTAAATTCCTTCCCGTAGTTGTGCGTTGTCAAGGAATTTCAGTAAAGCTTGTTGCTGTGCTTCATTTTAACAAGAATATTTAAATGCCTGAATAAATTTTCTTTTTTTTCTTAACATTTGATATATGCTATATATATATATATATATATATATATATATATATATATATATATATATATATATATATATATATATATATATATATATTACACACACACACAGTGGAGTTCACTTATCTCGAGTCATGGTTAACTCGCCAATACTATTATGTCGACGATTTTGAAGTGGAACCGCCAAACTCCCTATTTGTCTCAGTATTTTCTTGTTGGTTATGTCGAATCCTTAATGTCGCCGAAATCTAGTATCTCGAGCATAAACGAGAGACAAATTATCCACTTCACATGGCTATTTCGTGACTTATGAGCGTACCTAGTTCACTGAGTTTGCGTTGCAGGTGGAGCGCGCTCACTTCAATGACAGTTCACTCACGTTGATCTGAGGGATAACACACTGCAGGTATTCTGTTTTTTTTTTTCTAAAATGTCTGGAGGTGTTAAGAGAAAACTGGACATATAGCATATATCAAATGTTAAGAAAAAAAAGACACACACACATGATATACTGAACTGAGAGGCATTCAGGAAAGCAAAAACATGGTTTTAAAGAGACTCAATGTGGCTGAATGGAATGTGTTGCATGAATGCCATGTGTAGAGGGTTACAGAAGTTGTCGACAGACTAGTCTAGCATAACCATTGACTAAATGGCACAAAGTCTGGTCTTCTTCATCCCATGTTTTTTGGCCAAGAGCTGCCCACATAGACGGGAAGAGAGTTCTCTGCCTGTCACGTTTTATGTGAAATTAAGTTACATTTTAATTAACATGCTGAGAGCATATTCATGTGGACATATTTGTCCATCTTGTTGTCTCACGTTTGTTTTTTGGAGTGTGCCAGATAGCTTGTGATGAGGATAAAGTTGCAAATAGCATAAAACTCATTTCCATGTCTCTTGATGGTCTAAAGATTGCATTGAAATCACAGGCTTTTTCTTAAGACTTTTTCTTTCAGTGAAATACAGAAAATCTTAAGATGTAATATAAATCTTTTTATTTGTTTGTTTATTTGAATACTTTTGTTCCGTTTGCTAGGCATAGCCATAGGATTCCATAGAGTTATGTGCTAAAACTGCTTTAAAAGGGAGGAATTAAGCGATTAACGCCACTAATTATGATGGTGTGTCAAAAATCTGTTAATGATGGTAATTCCAAGGGGTCATGGAATCTCAGCATTCCTCGTCGGTCCCCTCTTCTCATGTTTCACAAGAATTTATGTAAGTCTATGGCGCCAGCCATATATCTCAAAATTCTCTGGATGTTTTGTGTGAAGCACATAATAATTAAATGTCTTGATTTTGAGTAGTTTAGGCCATTTCTTTTGGGCTCCATTGGGAACTGAATACTTAAAGAAAATCATAAGCCATGCACTAGACATTTGCAACCAAAATCCAATTAAAGCCTGACACTTATTAATTTGGAGATTTTCTTTTTAAGAATTTTGTCGTTAAGGGCTTATTTTTTACTAACTATTTGCAGGTTCTTGTTTTTTTTTTAAATTTTTATAACCCTACTGTTATCTGACACAGACGAAGAGAAGGGTCAAATCACACAGACAGTCCTACTGCGCACCTCGGGGCAAACAGGGGTTAAGTGTTTAGCTCAAGGGCACAGTGACAGCGATTTGAACCTGGAATCCTCCTGTGCGTGCTTTAAAACTCTTCCCAACATGCCACAAAAGGGAAAAAAATGTGATTGAGGAGCAGTTAAGTTCTTTTGAAAACTGATGCACAAGAAGAAAGTTAAAATACTCCAGGAAATGTTTAATTACCTAGGACATTATTCATCTCAACTAACTTCAACCTGATCATGTTACCTCACCAACAAAAGAGTACCATAGTGCTATGTTTTGTTTTTTTAACTGCTAATCATGGTAATACTATGGTATTTAAAAAGTACCTTTTGAGTACTATGTGACCAGTGTTGGGAAGGTTATTTTGGAAATATAATGGGTTATAGATTACAAACTAATTGATTTTCAAACATTTAAACCAGACAGGTTTAACCTCAAAAAAAAAAAACAGAGATAGTTATGTTTAAGAGAAAACACAATTCTAGATTTTTACTCATTAATGATACATAATGAATCATAAATAATGATTACTAGATCATTACTCATTATACTGTAGTAAAAACATTTTTTTTTCTTGCTGATAGTAAGAAAAAAGAAAAGAAATTAGGAAAGCAAGAAGAAAATATTAAAAATCTATGTACTATTGTGTTTACTATTCTGTGTGAGTGTGTGAAGGGAAAGCATTATACCATATAAGGTATAATTTGTAATTGTCAACATTGAAACTAATTTAATTACACTTTTTTTCCTTATCAACTTTAATTGATTTCAGTTAAAAAAATTTTGTAAATTCCATAACTCTGTTACATGTTCCCAACACTATATGTGATAACCCTTTATAATGTTTGACAATATTTATTGTGTGTGTGTGTGTGTGTGTCTATATATAATATTTATAATATATACACACACACAAAATACATACACACATATGTATGTGTGTGTATGTATGCATGTATGTATAAAAGATAAAATATTAAACAAATGAAAATACATAGCCAAGTATTGTTCAGTTAAGCATATATTGCATTAAAATTATCAAATGAAATGAAATGTTAGTAATAAAGTGAGAAAATTTCAGTTTAGCAGCAGCGCAAGTGAAAACACAGACTCCTGTCTCCATTGCACATTGAATTTATTATTTACTTTGTTTACACCTTGTTGGTTATAATAAAACAATTTGTGAGCATAACAAATAGTTGTATTGAGAGGATTCTGACCAACTTAAATTCCTGTGAAAAGCCATTGAGCTCACTCGCTCCACAAACATGTCTGTGATTGGCAAGATTGCTCAACACTTCACAGAACATTTGAAAGCAGCCCCCCCTACAGCAGGTACCAAATTGACCTGATGCTTGGCACTAACCATACTGCAGAAAGACGTGCATCGTTAGGTTTTTTATTTACTTGGTACCAATACTTTTGACAACAAAAGAACATTCTGATAAGTTGCATCTTTTTAAAATGATTTCAGTTGAAGCACCATACACATTCATAGTTTCATTATTCAGATAACCCTCCTTTGTCAGTGCATCGCAACTCTCAAGCATGTTGCGTCAAGAGTATTGCATTTTTAAGACTCTGTGTCACCTTTTCAAAACTGTCACATAACCACTGCGTTCTAGTCCAGCTGTTTGAGCACAATAACTTATCCTGTATAAATGCATCCAGTATGGGTCAGTTTATTCGAAAACCAATCTAAATCTTTAGTGCCAATATTTCAACATTGAAAATTCGCAGGAGTTTTTTAAAGACCGTCATTTGTTTTAGAGCTTCACATTGATGTGGTTCATCAGAAGTGTGAAAAGTGATTTGTGCAGAGTACTCAGTGTCCTGGTTGTGTTTGTGGGCTGTTGGGCAGGCCTGCTTTCTGCGGTGTGGAATGTGTTTATGGGCCCTCTCTTCCTGCAGTGCCTATATTACACACATTTTTGACCTGGGGTGAGGAGATCAGTAGCTGTTGACTGACTGAACACACATTCATTAGAGATCTCAAGGAATGCTCCAGATTCTTCAAATGTCCGCACAGCTTTCTTCATCCTTTGTCCAAAAAACTTTTTTGTACAAATTCTTTGACACCCAGAAATGTGTGAACTGTAACGTGCAATGTTGTGAAAAATAGCTAAAGCATCTTTGCTGTTATTACCGTATGCCCCAACTCTCTTATGTTGAGTTTAATGTGTGTTTATTTATTTATATATATATCTATCACTGGCCTGTTAAAGCCTAGTAGAATATTCCTGTACAGCACAATTTGTAGGTGTTTTCGTGTTGTTCATTTTGGCGTTCTGTCTCTGTTCCTGTAGGATTACCAAGCCCCTGACCTTTGCTGACTGTGTGGGGGATGAGCTTCCTCTGGGCTGGGAGGTGGTGTATGACCAGCAGGTGGGCGTCTATTACATCGACCACATCAATAGTAAGTTCAGCACTTTAGTTCTCTTTTTAAATGCCATATTTTACACATCTGGTCCATCTATCCGTTTCTGTTCAACTAGAGTTGTCAATTAGCTGAATATGTGGAGTAATTTAATAATTAACAAATAATCACCCATGTCAATTATTTGCTGAGAAAATCCTCCAAATTGCATTCAAAAGCTACTTTTGCCTTTTTCAGTATTTGGAGGCTCCAAAAAGTGGATAAAGAAATGGAAAATAGCCAGAATGTGTTTATTCAATCTTGAAAAAAATGATTAGTCTGACACAACTTGTGCTGCTCTGTAGGGGAGTGCATTATTTGAGCTGATTGAATGTGGAAGTGAGTTTATTTGGCTGATTCGTTACCTGGAATCATAGCCAAAGCCACTTGAAGGCAAGCCTGCAAGGTTTGCAAAAAAAATGAACTCCTGCTAATGCTCTGGTACACAGGGAAGGAGACCAGAGGCCTTCTTTTTAATCTTCAATGTGTTTGCTCCAATATTAAATTTGGACTGATTTACACTGAGTTTACACTGTTTACACTGATAGTGCCAAATGTCTTATGTTATCAGTAAAAAGTGGCCAACATTAAATCTATTTAGTCAGTGACCGAATGCAAGCATATTCGTGTAAAATAATTCTGTATTTTCAGCTTCAGAATCTTGAACATTTTTTGTCCTGTGCATTGCTTTACGTTTAAGTCCAAGCCTATTCACTCCCAATGTAATTCCGAATTTAGCATTTTTAATCAACAGTAAATTTTTTGGTTAACTTTTACCATACGCCTTGGAGTATCGCAATAAATTTGTATCGTGAGTTGAATGTCTACACCCCTATTTCTCCAATGTTAGTGACACGTAACCTTGTACAGTGATCCCTAGTTTATCGCAGTTAATGTGGACGGGAACCCCCCGCGATAGGTGAAAATCCGTGAAGTAGGATCAGCCAATCAGATTACGGGATACATCCACTCGTGCTGTCATTCGTCGATGTGTGTACAAAGCCTCTGAGAAAGTTTCTCTCTAGTATTTTTACATTTTCATTTTTCGATGAATATTTTAGAAAAATCCGCGATGCACTGAGGCTGCGAAACTTGAACTGCGAAGTAGCGAGGGATTACTGTATTTCCCAATAAATAGTCTCTCTGTCTGTCCAAATATTGTTCAAGATTAAAAAGTATTTCAGATTTGGTTTAACAACTTGTGAATTAAGTTACTATATTTGGTGTCAAGAATAATGTGATACAAATTTTGGGAGTATTGTCATGGATGATGAGCTCAACACTGTAGTTTTGATGTTTCTCTCCCCCAGAGACGACCCAGATTGAAAACCCTCGCACACAATGGCGTCAGGAGCAAGAGCGCATGTTAAAGGAGTACCTGGTGGTGGCGCAGGAGGCGCTCAATGCCAAGAAAGAGATGTATCAGATTAAACAGCAAAGACTCGAGCTGGCACAGCAAGAGATGCAACTCTTCAACCAGCTCACTCAGGATGACAACCGTTCTATCACCAGCTGTGAGACACGCATCACATCTCACTTTAGTCTCATCTCGCACACACTGCTGATTCAGCCATCTAAAATTGCACCAACCTATTAGTCATGTTGTGTGAAGTTTCAATTAAGTCATTCTTACTCAGCTTCGGTGTCACTCATTGGCTGAAACCTTATTTCTTTTCTCACTCGTACTTCCATGGCCTCCTCCCTTCCTCTTCTAGTCCAGCTCACCCCTACATTTTATTTAACATTCCCCTCCCTTTCCTGCCACCATTCATCAGTTTTAAAACATCTTTTACACCCATCACTTGCATTGAAATGTACATAGTTTTGTCTGGCATAAACAAATGTTTATATTATAAAATGTTAAATGTATTAATAATAAATGTCAAATGATTAATTGGTAAAGAAAACAAAAAACATGAACATTAATTATAATTACTATATAAATATTAATTGATGTTTATATTACCGTATTAGGATTAATACTAGCGTTAAGATAATTTAAGAAGCAATTTGTTCGGAGTAAAAATAATAAAAGCTAAACTGCTAAACGTCGTCTTATTCCCGAATCGTATCCATTTAATGAAGCTTTTTTTCATGATTCAATTGTAACACCCTCACATTGTGTAACACACTCACAATGCTACCCCCCCCCCCCCCCACCCAAAAAAATCAAAATACATTTACTTTTAAAAATTAAAAGCCCTGACCAAATTAAAACAGAAATCACCTGTAGTCATTTGAAAACACAATATTTAATTCTGGTTTACTACAAGCACATTAAAGAGCACCAATACATATCTAATAAAACATGGTATAATCATGGTACTTTTTTGCAAGTGTTCCGATTTCCTATCTTAAGACTTGAGATTGTTGAGATTGTTTTGCATTGTGTGTCATTATATGTGTAATACAACATCCAATCACTGGGTACTCATGAGCATATTGTGATTGTGGCTTTTTGAATCATCTTTCTCTCTCATAGCTCACTCTGGTTCCTCTTCAAATGCAAAATATGACCCTGACCAAATCAAAGCGGAAATTGCCTGTAGGCGTGAACGGGTAAGTCATTATCCTCTGAGAACAATGCCTCATACGTCAGACCCAAGGGGAGGGCCTGGGGCCCCTCATATGCTGTGTTGATTGTGCGTGTTGAGGGGAGGTGGGTGCCTTTAGGAAGAAGAGGCCTAGGCTTGGGTTCACTGCTGTGTTTCTCTGGCATAGAGCTTGTTGGGCCTCTCTGGATTAGTGCTGTACTACAGGAAGCGTCATACTGTCAGAAAGATGATGAACTCCCTATAAATCTTGACTAAGTCTGTCATATTAAATGAATAGTTGACCCAGAAATTAGAATTATCGCTCTCTTTTTTTTTTTCTCTCTCTCCCATTGAAATGCAAAAGAAAAAATGGAGAAGAATGTTTGTGCGGCTAGTTCAAAATTCACAATGCCGTTTCTTCAGGTTTGATTCTCGCATATATCGTTTAGAAGTTTCAGGGTAATATTTTTGGGAAAAAATTCTGCTTTATTTTATCATAAATGGTAATGTTGTGAAACTTGTGAAACCATTTAAAATAACTGTTTTCTGTTTGAATACATTTGAAAACTGTAAAATATATATATATCATCTTGATAACCAAGACCTCAGAGAACAGTAAAAAAAAACTGCATATTTAATAAAATTTCAGCTTTGCCATCACAGCCCTAAATTGTTTTCAAATGTATATATAATTTATAAAAACACCATAATTTAGAAGTAATAGGCTGTTTTCTATCCTGTTTAAATGTTTCTTGAGCACTAAATAAGGATATTACAATTATCATGTGACTAATGCTAATGCTATATGATATATGCTATACAATGCTAAATGACTAATGATAAAGCGCTATATAAATGTGAGGAATTATTATTATTATTATTAATGGCTGCTAAAAATTCTGCTTTGCCATCACAGGAATACAATTATGTTTTCAAATATATTTTAAAATAGGCTATTTTCTGTTTTTGACCCTCCCTTTAAATACTCTATTTTGGTCGGTGTGCCTAACAGTTTTGCATACTACTTATGATTATCACAGTTGAAAACCGTTGTGCTGCTTTTATACGTTCCTTTATAAAAAAAAAAAAAGTATAAACTTCTTTTATACTTCTAGTATTTTTGTGGATTTATTTCCAGATATCTTTGAATAGAAAGTGCAAAGAACAGAACATCTTATTACATATGAACTGCTTTCAAAAATAAAATTGTACTTCAGAACGTTGAAAATGCCAGTAACCATTCACATGGGCTATTTTTACAATCTGCTTGACAGCCATTTAAACTGTCACTGTATGGAAAATTACTATGTAAAGTTCCATCTAATCTTCATTTGTGCATCGTGAAACAAATGACAGCATTCAGAAAAAATTATAATAACAGAATTTACTAAACTATTTCTTTAAGACAGTTAACATGGAACAGAAAGTGTAAAAACCTGTTTGTAGTAAATAGGCTCTGTTTTATGTCATATTTAGTCTTCTGTGGCCTGTTACCTATCTGGTTGTTTTTGGCTGTATATTGAATGACCCTACATTCCTCCATTGCGGTTTTCGGTGTGTATGTGTGTGTTTAAGGTCGTTTTAAGGTCCTGTGTATGTTGGGCGGGTCGGGAACCATTAGACATGTCTCTGCTGATGACTCAATGTCTCTGAGGGAATCCTACTCCGTGTTTTGATGTGTATTTACCGAGTGACTCTTATGTCCACAGCTCTCCAGACTCAAACAGGAGCTGGCTCAGATGAGACAGGAGCTGCAATACAAGGAAATGGGAGTGGAGACCTTACAGGAGTGAGTTAAACGGAGTTAAACCCTTCCTTACACACTTGTACACACACAGAGCATGGGTAGATGAAGTGCTTGTATGTGCCATTCCAAACACCACTATTAGGCCTGGGATTGCTACTACATAAGGTGAGGAGGTAGTACTGAAGTAGTTTTGTCTGACAGATGACAACTAAAAGGGAAAAGGGACAAGAATGCCATAGAGACTTACTCTTTTGACTTTGGAACAGTAAAAAACTACTTGGAAACCAGCAAGAACAGCACTCTGAACACTATACCACACCATTGAAAATGTAAAACAGACAAAAAAATCTAGCATAAATTGTATTATTCCTCCCTGCCCCCAATCTTTTTCGTGATTAACGATACTTGACCCCACCCTGTCAAAAACTGTCATTAGTTTCTTTTCCTGCTTTGTCTTATGTTTCCTGTTTATTCGTTTCTGTTTGTGTGCGTCTTGAATAGTTGTCTTTTAAGTGAAACTTTAGAGTCCACAAACTTTGGTTTCAGAGAGTGCAGATCAAATAAGACACAGCATATGATATCAGTCTGTATTTGCACAATTCACTTTTGACAAAGTCAGTCTTTTCTGTTGTTCACCACCCGCTGTTGTTAATGGGTACAGTATGCTAGCAATGACAAAATTACTTGAAGTTGCGTAAAGTAGAACATGTTTCATATTTGGTTTTGGGATATACACTACCTTTTTAAAAAGTTAGGGGTCAGTAAGAATTATTATAAATTATTATTCAAAAAAAAAAAATTAAGAATACTTTAAATTTGGACACATTACATGTATCAAGTGACATTTAAAGACATTTATAATGTTACAAAAAAAAAAAAACTTTATTCATCAAAGAATCCTAAAGAAAATATCACAGTTTCCACAAAAATATGAAGTAGCACATCATTAATTGTTTATTTTTAAATTTTTCTATTGAGCACTAAGTCAGCATAATACCTAAAAAAGTGGTACCTCGAGATACTAAATTAATCCGTTCCGAGGCGGCCTTCGTATAATGAGTTTTTCGTATCTTGGAACACATTTTACATGTAAAATGGCTAATCCGTTCCAAGCCCTCCAAAAACTCCCGAGTTTCAAAATTGTTATGGGGCGAATCTCGGACTTTCAGAAACCTTTCGTATCTTGAAAACTTTTCGTATGTAGAGAGGTAAAATTTTTCATCTTTGCTTTTGTAACTTGGATTTTTCGTAAGTTGAGCCTTTCGTATCTTGAAACTACTGTACAATGATTTTGGAAGGATCATGTGACATTTGAAAATTCAGATTTGCAATCATAGAAGTAAATTACATTTTAAAATGTTTAAGTAGAATACAATAATTTTAAAGCGTAATATGACAATATTGCTGTTTTACAATTTAATTTTTAGGAGATATAAATGTAGCCTTGGTGAGCTTAAAAGTCATCTTTCAAAAACAATTAAGAAAATTATCATATCAACCCCAAGATTTTGAAAGGTGGTGTGTAGCATATGTAATATAGTTTATTCATAAGTATAGCTTATTTATAATTATAAATAAGTTTATAGTAATAGCTGAGTGAACACAGACCATACAAACAGGCATAAATCTGGTCTGAAAACAGTTTGTACCTTGCATTAAAGCAGATACATAAAGTAGATTAGCTTTTCCTTATGGTAACACTTGCAAGACAGGAGAAATAGTGTTTTAGGTAAGTTTAGGTTTTATGCTTTGACTCATTTTTTAGCTGTTGGTTACTTTTTGACTAGTAAGCATATTATAATTGTAGCACAATGCCCCATCTTTACTTATAAAAGTTATGGATATATTAATGTAGGTAATTGATTAGCTGTGAATGCATTACGCAAAATAGTTTTTTGGGTTATAGGTTTAAAACAAACCATATCCATAATGAGATTCATCAATCGCTGTATTGCTATCACTAATATTTTGTTCTTTAACTTTATTTATTTTTTTGTTCTTTAAATATTTTGTATTATATATATTATACACACGCATACTAGTAAGGTAGAAAGTTTAGACTTGACTGTCCTTATATTTAGCATAGCTAGTTAGTGCATTCAGGGCTAATTTCAGCCCTAATTTCACTATTATTCACTTCAGTGGAGCAGCAAACCAAACAGTTACCAGAAACCAAACTTTTAAAAAAATCCAAATTGGTTACCTGCTCTGCAATTTTCTGACTAAACATATTTTCTTATATATTGCTTTCAGCACTAAAATATACAAAATAGAATAGCTGTTTGGATGCTGTGCTTTGAATTGCAGTGACACTTTTTGTTTTTAAAATTATTTATTTAAAGGGATCCTGGAATGTGTGTGGGGAATTTTACCTAAACCAACAAAAAAGCTGTGTGTGTGTGAAAGGAGACTCCACCTCAGGAAGAGGATGCACCAGTTGACTGTGGGTTGCCAAGGCAGGAAAAGCTCAATAAGCAAAGAGTGAGAGTCCAGAGCAGAGCGAGCAAGAGGAGGGGTGGGAAGAGTTGAGGAGAGGGCAAAAAGTGCTTAAAAGCATTTTGCAAAACATAGAGATATCTGGCAGCAAATTCCTCCCTGCTTCCTGCATCCCAGTGAGGGCCCTTATCTCTTAGATAGAACACAACTCAACTTGCTCCCAGAATAGCAAGATTAACTTTTTACTCAGCGCTGTAAGAAAATGGAAGCTCCCTCTTGACATGAATCATCAGAACTTTCGGACCACTAACATTTCTTACTTTCATTTTTACTTTTTATTTGAAGTCAATCTAATGTTCAGTTGAATATTTTGGGATAATGTGTTGCTAGTCTCACATACACACAAATATACATATATGTATATGTGTGTGTGTATGTGTATAAATGACAGTAAAGATGCTTATAATGTTACAAAAGATTGAGATTTTATATAAATGCTGTTCTTTTTAACTTTTTTTGTCATCAAAAATACTGAAAAAAGTATTGTAACATTATATTAACATTATAATAAATGTAATCATTTCAACATTGATAAAGTAAGAAATGTTTCCTAATTAGCTTAATCATGCGACACTGAAGACTAGAGCAATGGCTGCTGAATAAAGTACACATTTAAATATATTAAAATAGAAAGCCATATTTTTAATAACCCTTTTGGTGAGCACAAGAGACTTCTTGCAGAAACATTAAAAAAATCTGACCATACCTAACTTTTGAAAGGTTGTGTATTTATATACGTAGTATGGAATGATTATAGTAAAATCTTATAGTTTCAAAGCTCACTACATTGATTATACCAAGGCTATTTTCTGACTGCAGGCAAAAATTGCACAAAATAATATATATTTACATTTTTTTTTTGCTCAAATGTGACTCAGATATGTTATGTAACAGTGAGAACAGCACAAACCATATGAAATCAAATATTTTTAGATTCTAATTTCACTTTCATATTGGAATTCATGCGAATTTAGCTTCACTTTAGATCGACATCTGTCACATATACGCTCAAAAGATTTTATGTACTGGTAGTTCTTTGGTCACTTGGTTAATATGGAAGGCCGACATGACGGTTGTCAGTTGAGGGACAGTGAGTTCGAGGAGAAATGTTTAAAGGAAAACTACTAACAAGAACATCATCTCTCATTTTCATCCTTTTCTGGATGCTCCTTATTGCCTGGGCATAAATTCGCTGGCTTCCATGGCACATTTGCTTATAAATTAACGTTAAACTCTGATTTCAGACTTTTGAATGTTTAAGTCCGTATGACAACATGCCACATAACTTAACATTACAGTGTTTAGATGTGAGATAATCTGAATTTAACACCTACTTTATAAGAAATTTGAATGTTCTTAAGGTCACTTCCTCCCTCCCCTTTCATCCTGTCTTTTTCATTTTCAACATCTTAAAATCTAGCAGCCGACATGTCTGTTCTGTGTCACCACTCAGTCACGCGGTTTGGTATTGGGGTGGAAAGGGTTGGGGATATGTCCGTAGTAGCCTGCAGACTCCGGTCTTGGTCAGGCAGGGCTGTGAAAGGTTGGAGGTTTGAAGGGGGGGAACAAAGCCCTGCTTGTGTGGAAAGGAGGAGAGGAAAGAGGCAGGGCAGGCAACTGACAGTACCTGCTGTTGGAGGAGGGTGGCCTGCAGGAAGTGGCCTATGGCAGGAGCCCAGGCGCCACGCCAGAAACATGCTGATGTAAAAGGCATGCTTTAAGCGGTTTCTGCCCCATTCCTGTGATTATTACCATCAATTTCGGAAACTTGAGTATCAGATATTTAATTTAATGTGTTTTAATGTCTATTAGGATCTCTATGTCGGCTTAAGATGTCATTGTTTTTGCTGAATAAATTGAATGTACTGTAAACATTTATTGCTTTCCTATTCAAACTGATGAAAGGCATTTTTATATGCAAGTTAGTTTAGCTGGTAGTTTCTGTTTCTAGAATGGCATCCTTTCTCAATGCTCAACATTTCAGGCATAACGCTCTGGAGGATATATATCCCACAGTGCTTTGGTGCTTTAGAAGGCAGACATTCCCCGACAAGAGGGTTTTAGTGCAGTGCTCTCCAGTTTCAGTCGCCTAATTATTATGCCTTTGAGACCAGATGCTGGTTTAAGTTAAAACAATATTATTCCAACATGGCTAAATGGTTAACCAGTCTGTTAGACAGGTCAGCGATGCAAGTTTTAATAAATCTAAGCTCACGTCTACTGTTGTCATCTCACATTTTCCCTTAAAGAGCAGGTTTTTTCCCCCTCTCTCTTTAACTTTCTCACACAATATTATATGGCTGGTGGGATATTAGCTTTGTGTGAAGCAGTGATGTTGGTTTGGCTCTGTTAGAGTAACGCCCTGTTTGGCGTTATTAATCTCTGAAGTCATTGCTAGTATAACTCTTTATAATTAGTTGAGCGGCACTAAAAGAGGGTAAGATTCTTTAAACCATGTTTAGATGTTAATGAACATACACATCCAGGTGCAGTCTGTGTGCGACCATGGAGAATGGAACACAATGTCAATTTACATTTAGATTCTTCCTGAATCTGCATTCACAGCAACAAATTGTTTAATCGGGAGTCTGATTTAATTGATTTGTATTTTCTATGCTATTCTTTTCTGCTCCCAGTGCCTCAATAACAATTAATGTCAGCAGATAAACAACATGCCTGATGGTTTGTTCACTTGTGCGTTGTGTTGAGCAGAATTGACCGGAAGATGTCTACCAGTCAGACCAACTACAAATTAGATGAAGCACAGGCCATCTTCAGCGAGCTCCGCAGCATTAAAAAGGCCATCAGCACCGGCGAGAAGGAGAGGCAGGACCTCATCCAGGTGAGATAAACCCAAGTCCGTCATCTTCATAGATTTTTCCTTGAAAGAGGAAATCTATTTGAATATTTATATATAGTAATACCTTGGTTTACGAGTGACTTGGTATACGAGCAAATCTGTGTACGAGAATGGAGGGTCGAATCGGTGTACGAGAAAAAATTTCCCTCACCCGCGCGCATTTTTGTGTGGATAAGTCCTAATACTCAGCATCGTCGTGCGCATTTTTTACTGGAAATATCCTAAAGACAGCCTCTCATAACATCTCATAATGTGTGTGATCACTGAGCACTGACACACCTGATTCTCATATCATCTGCCTATCTCCCCGCTTTCGTGGCTCCCGTGTGTTTGTTCGTTCGCGTCTCCCCACGACTTTCACTCTGGATTATCACTTTGTTTGTTTTCTGCACTATTATAAATAATTCACTCATTTGCACTTGAATCCTTGCTTTCCCCGCTCCCCCCCTCCTCCCTCCTCTTGTCTCCTCAGCTGAAGTGCATTACAGTAAATTGTCAAGTATTTTTAATTATTAATTAATATTTATATGAGATCTTAATGGTTATAATTTTAACTGCAATTAATAGGGTAAAACAAAAAAAAATATGTAATTTATTTGTGGTAATAAATTGATTTTTAGTGCATTCCTATGGGGACATTTGTTTTGGTGTACAAGCATTTTGGTTTACGAGCTCGCTCTTGGAACGAATTAAACTCGTAAACCGAGGTATCACTGTATATACTTCTGGTATTTTTGTTATTATTAAATTTTTTTTTAATGCCAAGTTAGCATAAAATATGGTTTAAAAAATATGGGGAACTGTGCAAACTCACTGAGTTTTCTGGGGTGTAACGCCCACTTTTCTGAATTCAAGTCCTCCCCTCAATGAAAATTATTCCTATGTACTAAATGCAACAATATGTACTGAATAGACATTCATGCTTCCCCTAATTTATTAGTCATTTTAACACTTTCAGCCTCTTCTCAAATATCTTTTATTTTAAGAGCTGCTGCCATCTTGTGGTCATAACTGATAACTGGGCATTTCTATTATGAATCACTTTAATGTGTTATTCTTTTGTCCTGCAAAGACCCTGGCCAAGCTGACGCTCAATTTCTGCGACTCCATTAATGAGGTGGGCAACAATGCAGAAACCCTGGGTGACTCCTGTAGTGTACAACAATACACAGACACTGGCTGCCAGACCGATCTGATGGGAGAGGTTTGTCAGGATTTTGTTTTGTGCATCTGGAGTTGTTTGACAGTATGATTTTGTTCCATCACAGAGATACAATTAAAAGCATATATGCTCAGTAATTTTACATTGTAATTCTTCTCTTCCAGTTTGGCGCCCAGGAGCCATCACTGCTTGCAGACAGAGTCAAACTCAATTGGCAGTATGAAGAGGCTAAAAAAAAGTAAGTGGATTTGCAAAAATCAACTGCATAATTGTTATAACTATTACATTTACTTTTATGCATTTGGCAGACGCTTTAATCCAAAGAGACTTAAATTGCATTCAAGGAACGCATGCACAACAGTCAGTTGCTGGAGTAAAATAAACACGAAATCGATTTTTCAGAATAATCTATACACCTTTTAAGACTGATCTACCTTGAGCTCTCATGTTGTTAAATGTTTAATTAAAATTCAGTCACTCTTTCCCAATTTGCATACTATCCGTTTTAAATATTAAAAGCTAGAATTAGTGTGTCCCAAATTGTAATATGATGAAATGTAGAAGTGCAGATCTGTCCGTACACTAATGGCTAATATTACCCAGAACCATTGCGCGTTGGACAAGAATTTGAATTACAAACCCCCCCCCAAAAATGTGTTCAAAAACTACAAACATGGCAGATGTGTGAGAGCGACAGTTATGTAGAGTGCTTTAGATAAAGGGGTTTAAGTGATTAATGATCAGTATCTAACCTGAGGAAGAAATATTTATTCAAAGTTATCCACATTATATTTCATCTGCAAAAACTTTTAGTTTGGTCATTACCCATTAAATGCATCATTATGCAAACACATAAGGAGGGTTCTCCGCATAAAGGAGCTACAAATGAATGATTTAACAAGCTACTACATTTCTGTCCGCTATCATAGGAAGATGAACAAGATGAATGACAGGTCAGTTTAAACGGTGAAAGCATTTAACTGCATGTAACTATGGCCCGTTAAAAAAAAAACAACTATGAGGCTTTCCTGCTGCACACTTAAATGTATGTACTTTTTCTTCACAAAAAAACAGTACATGCTTGTAGAGAATAGTACAAGTCATCAAATTGGTGTTCAGCAAGTGTGCTTTCAACATGTTTTTGATTTGATATAATATGGAATGCATCATGAATGACAATGTAATGTGTCAAAAGATTTAAATGCACACTTCTTTATGATCTTTTGGTTCCTAGATATGCATGGGGCGCCATGTTAATGTAAGAATATCCACCCGTTTTGCACATTTCATAAGTCAAATGACTTTGAAAACAGTATCACACCTTCCAAACCATCTGATTTCAGTCATGTGATTTCAAGGAGCAGAAGTTTTTTGAATAAGGAACTGCTTTTCAGTCTGGCTGTGATTCCCGACAGTATGATCATGTGCCTCATCCGCTGCCTTTAAGGGAAACCCGGTCTGGATTTGATTTTAGTGGTTTGTATAAAAGTAGAGTGGTAGATTGATGTGGCCTACATTACATTTGGAAGCTCCTCTATATTTTAGGAGGAACTGGCGCTGTAGTTTTTGGCTTCTGTTGTAAGAGTGGCTTTGACTTCTGTTGCAAACCTTTTTACAAGATGCATGTTTCCATAGCAACAGAGTTGGCCACTGAGTGCCAGGTATGACATCAGACAGAGAGAGAGAGAGAAAAGAACGGGGGAAAGGGGAAAAGAGAGTGAGCTGAGAGAATAAGCTGTGGAAACTTTCATGCTCTCTGACTGAGTCACAATATCTGAACTCCTTAAGTGCAGAAACATGATTTCTCATGCCAAAAATAAAACTGCAGTGTCTGTCTGCTCTTTAATGTTTTTTAAACACACACATGCATATCAGCAATATTACATGCTGGACATGCCATTATTTCTATTGATCATTGTCTATTTTAATACCCTTGATGCGAAATTTTGATTCTGATTTTAAAATGTCTTTATTGTTATTTCAATTCCTTTTAAAATAATGGCGAGGCTGAATTTTCAGCAGGCGTTACTCCGGTTTTCTGTGTCACATGAAATCATTCTAAGATTCTGATTTGGTGATCAAGAAACATTTCTTATTACCAGTTGTACTGCTTAATATTTTTGCGGAAGCCCTGCTACACATTTTTTCAGGATTTTTTAATGAATGGAAAGTTCAAAAGGACAGCATTTATTTGAATTCAAACTTTTGTAACCATGTAAAGTCTCCCTTTTGATTACAACTATCTTGAAAAACAGTGTTCATTTTCCACTCTTAGTGACTCTTTGACTTTTTGAATGGTGGAATGATTATTATTCATATTGTAATATGTAAAATGACGTAATTCTAATCATTGAACAGTATGTGAACACAATCATTGCGTCATGTCTGCATTTGTTTGTTTACAGAAGTTAAGATTGTCCCTTATCTCTCTCTCTCTCAGGATGTCCAGTATTCAGCATCAGTTGGCCCAGTTGGATAGTGAGAGCTGGTCGGGACGGGCCGAGGCCGACCGGGATCTGGACTGCCTGCAGCTGCTGCGAGAGAAAGAAGCCCTGCTCCAGGAGATCACTCTGCTCAGCCAGCAGCAGCACTCCTCCGAGACTCTGCTCCAGCTGCAGGAGGAGAGACGCAGACTGGAAGAGGAGGTGCAGAAAGCCCAAAGTGTCCAGAGTCAGGGGGCCAATCAGAGGTTGGAATTCATTTCTTAATACGTAATGTATGTAATGTTTAACATGAGATATTTTAAGATTAGATCACTTCTAATGAATTGTTGCCTTTTTAGTTGGCAGAATGTTCTCAAGGATGTCTCAGGTTTTGTAGACCAAAGTAAAGTGTTTCAACCATGTGGGGGGAAAAAAGCACGTCCTGTATACATAATATATCTCCACTCAAAACATGGTGGTAGAATTATGTATTTGTTATCAGCAAGTCCTGCAAACAGAATAGTTTTGTAAAAGGTTTGTAAATGCCTGCAGACGTAAATAAGGGTGCCCTCATTTCCCCACTGAAAGCAGATGTGCTTGTGCCAG